>JABSTQ010011488.1:600000-860315 GCA_013358835.2 Ixodes persulcatus | reverse complement strand
CATATAGGGAGCTTTGCGCGGACATAACTTTGAAATAGCTTCCCTCTTGCGTACGGGTATGGGCTGCTTAGGGATACCTAACGAATTCAATAAATAAGGAGATTCTCAATTTAGTAAACATAATGTATCTCGAGGATTTTTCCTAAAGAAGTGCCTCCATACATTAATGTGCGCTTCTGATCCTTCTGATCACTTTATGTTAAGTTTGGAGGCAATTCGTGTAACGTTTCTGCTGCGCATAAATCGACAGCACTGGATAGCGCTGTCGGTGTTGGGCTCCGCTGGTTCTGTAGATGTGCCGGAATCAAGTACCAGGACAGGCGGAGTCTTTGTAGCCGCACGTCGGTGCATCGGATAGAGCTAGTTTCGCTTATATTAGTGAGTGTCTAACTTGTAGAGAGGGCTCATTTTAGATTATGGGAAGCGTTCACAATTTAATGGCGGACGTCTTCCGTGGAAATTAGTCGAAAGTTTTCATGCGCGGCGTTTTCGCGTGGCGAGGAGAAGAGCAGGCGGAAGGGCGAAGACGTTTGCAGTCAATCAACGCTTTCTGCACCTCCTTGCAGCTCGTATTGCAAACGTGGCCCGTATACCACGGGAAACCGATCGGGCAGTTGGAAACTCTCTGTAACGTAGACGCACTAGATTTAGTGCGACGCGTACATCTGTAATCTCTTTGCCAATTTCGTCCAGGCCTAGATCCAGCGATCAGAGGTTTTGAAGGCGAGCATCTGGACACGGACGATGCCGACTTCGTGGACGTCATTCACACCAGCAACGGCTTTCTTCAACTCGGAGTGCGCGACCCTATCGGCCATGTCGACTTCTATCCCGATGGAGGGGGTCGCCAATCGGGATGCATTCTCTTTAGTGCGTACAAATTGTCGAATGTCACGAACGTGTTTTCGAACCCTGGTTTCCACTTAGTTCGGCGAACATTAGCGAGGAAAACAAGCTCGACCACCTGTTTGCACTGGGGGAGAGGAGTTCGCGAGTACAGAAGGCCCAGGGAGATCACCACGTTTATCAGCCCGATTAGCGGTAGTATCATTCGTTCTATAAGAACTACGATTAACTGGACACATGGTATGCTTTATAGTTACTTGATCAAGAGCACCGTGAACTTAGGTGTGTGGAAACTCAGGGTATCGCTACGCGTTTGTGATGCAATTATGTTTGACGTATGCGACACAATTGTCTGGCATTTTGCCGCAATTTATTCTCACACATATAAATGCCACATGCTTGCAAAATGTTTAGTCTTCTTTTCACAACATTAGGCTGAGGCAAACGCTGGCTTATAAAATATTTTTGTCGTTTGATCTAATTAACGTAGTTGTTTCACCTTTCGCAGTCTATATTCATAGCGTCTCATTGTCACAGTATTTCAGCTTCCTGGGATCCGTCGCTAATTTACGCCGGCCAAAAAGAACACGGTTTTAGTTTTCAAGAATACCCGGTGTGATTATTACAATAACAAAAACTTCAGTTTTTTTCTCTGATCTTCTTCTTTTAGGTTGCTCTCACAAAAGGGCCAAGATCTACTACCTCAACTCCATCGATAGATGCACGTACCCATCCGAAGCTGTCCTAGTGGCGCCTACAGTTCCGCGCTCAAGATGAGGTGTTCGCGTTGGCAACGTTCCCACGGAAGAATGGGCCATCACGCAAGCCGTGATCTCCGCGGAATACACTATTTGGAAATGGATTCGGACTACCCGCATTGCGGTTCGTAGAGCCATGGAGCCTCTTGTATAACCCTGCGCTTTTGGAGCCAGAACAAGAAACAGTCGGGTTACGGTAAAAATTAGATGAGTAGCGGTAAACCAAGAAGGAAAGCATCTGCATTGCAGCTGCACACTGGTGTCGTAGGGCAAACCACTCCACCCTTCGTTTTGTGTTTTGCGGGGAAGGAAAAAAAAATAGAAACAGCGACCGGCTGCTTACCCTTTTCTTTTACAGAGGGTAAGAGGATGCGCTGAGGGACTGGGAAAACAGGATTAGTCGTAAGTGTAGATAAATTGTTGAAAAATACGTACGTAAAAAAACACACAAAAAAATAGGTACGAGAGTTCCGGAAAGTGCCCGCGGGTCTCTGAGGGCCGCGAGCACTCTTATATCCCCTTTCTATCTTATTCTATTTCTATCATTCCAGTTATGGCGGCCGGTTCTGGCATCGAAGGCGAAGGTTTTTACCCTATAGGAGGCCTTGATAGTGCAGCATTGCAGTCTCTAGTTACTTAAACAGCTATCGGGTAGTTTGCAATGCGAGGCGGGTACGTTGCGCCACATTTATAGCTTGTAGAGAAAGACAACTTTTAGGGATAGTCATGTTTAATCTCCCCTTTTGTCGTCGCGAGCTGATTACTGCTACTTATACTGCTGTTTTTTCCGCTAAATAAACAGGTGGAAGTTGCGCTCAGACTGTCGTACTTGTTTCTGCCTCTGTCCTCGTCCTTAGCTCATTTTATGTATTTCCCAAGAAGCTAGGAGAGTTGGATAGTGCCGCGAACCACCGGCGCGTGTTTGTACACGTCGCATGTCGTTGCAAAAGCAAGATAAAAAGGGCGTCGTGGCGGCGTTTCGAAAAGGTGCGGCGGCCCGTGCTAGGAAGACGGACACTGCACTTGAGCGTCGGCTACTGTTCCCATAAAATGGAATTGTGCTTATTGCGGATTGATCAACGAATTGAGATACAGCAGCTTATTGTTTTTGAAGTCAATAAACGTCATACAGTTTATTCTTGCCTTGCATGACTGTTTATTTGTCGCAGAGTTCTACACTGGGTGGTAACGGAATTCAACTACACCAACAGTGGTAGGTACGGTAGGCTAGAAAGCAAACTACGCTTGCTTATAGGAGCTCACCTTCACCCCAATGTTCATCACGAATCAATCGAGGCGCCTTATGTTTGCACGTTGCGGCTGCTGTCTGAACAGCGGTTGCGAAGACTCGCCGCAGCGTACTAAAAAGGTTGCTTTGAAATCAGCTTGTGACGAATTGAGGCGTGCAGTGTACATCTTCATATTTAAAAAAAACAAAACAAATTGGGCAAAGAACGTTGGATGCTGCAGAAGTGGCTCAGAGAAGGTCAGGCAGCACGACAGTGAAACTATAGTGGTTGAGTAAATTTAGAAATAAAGGGCGCTTTGCTTGTATGCATACATATATATATATATATTGTTAGGATGGAACTGTTATATTCCCGGCTAGCCTGTAGCGCCACTGAGCCCCTGTGGCCTAGTGTGACGATGTGCGCTCTATATTAAACAGGGGGCCAACACGGCTCCCTCAGTTAGTGTTGTGTTGAAACCGCAACTTGGGTCATGCTTCCGCGTCTTGCCGCCGACGAACGTTGGCCGGCGGGAAGCGAGTTCGGTCTACACTTGTAATAGTGGCGACGAGGGAAAAGTTTGTTCTTCGTACAAAGTTCGTCACGGTTCCGTGCGGGATGATAGTTCCCGAGTCATTCTGCTCGGGCTAGTTCTGCTCGTCCTGCCAACCTTCGGCAGAATTGAACCTTTTGAAGGGGGAGGAGAGGACTGCCGTCCTACGTCGAGCGTCTAGAAGCTTTCTTTTCGGCGAACGAGTGTCGTCGCGGCCAAGGCAAGCCATCTTCTTCAGTTGCTGCGGTGCGAAGACGTACGCTTCTTCTTCGGGACCTGGTCAAGCCTGCCAAGCCTCAAGATAAGTCTCTGATGAGGTTCTTTCCGTCCTCGGCAACCATTACTGCCCGAAGCCTTCCGCCTTCGTCCAGCGCTTCCGTTTCAACTTGCGTGCTCGCGCCGACGGGGAGTCTGTGAGCAACTACTTCGCAGCGTTGAAAAACTTGTCCGAGCACTGCAGCTTCGGAGCTGAGCTTGAAAAACATGCTGAGGACCGTGTCGTCCTGCGGGATTAACAGCACTGCAAATCCAGACCAGACTTTGGAACGGCCAGAATTGACGTTCGAGGACGCTGTGCAGACTGCTGTGGCCATGGAAGCGGCGAAGAGGGACGCCGGGAGATTTGCCAGAACCAGCTCCGGCAGCACCGCGTTCGCAACGCATCGAGTCACGGCACCTACGGTGGGGCGTCACCTGCGACCGCTGCGTAAGACGGACACCTCGCGTCCGGCTGCAAGCACGTTAAGACTACGTGCAACTACTGCCGAAAGGCGAGGACATCTATCGAAAGTGTGCAATTCGAAGCAGAGGTACGCCCAGTCATCCAGGAAAGGTTCTACCAGGCAACGCTTTCTGGGGCAAGCGTGCCTGTCCCCAGCAACGGAGATGCATCCAGTGAATATCGTCCATGACAACGCTGAGGACGACAGCGCATCGCCAGAGGTTTTCGACATGTGGCAAGTTGACAGCGGCGCGCCGTCACCGCCGTTCACCGTCACCGTCTACGTGTGTGGCAAGCCACTCTGCATGGAGGTGGACACGGGCGCAAGCGTCTCTGTCATCGCCAAGAAACGTCTGCAGGCGCTGGTGCCTGCGATACGAGTCATGCCATCCGGCGTGCTGCTGCGAAGCTATTCCGGTGAACTGACCCAAGTTCAAGGCAGAGTGGACGTCAGCGTGCAGTTCCACGACAAGAAGGCCGTGGCTTCCATTGTTCGTCACCGGAGATGGGTCGCTTACACTACTTGGACGCAACTGGATTCGGGAGCTGGGCCTCAACTTCTCTGATGTGGAGGTAACTGTTCATTCTCTCTCTGACGTCAGAACTCTAGTTCAAGAGTTTTCTGCTGTGTTCGAGGAACGGCGTGGTACGTTTCAAGGGGCTCAAAGCCAGTATTCATGTTCCGGGAATGCTCCACTGAAGTTTTTTAAGGCCACGTCCACTACCTTTCGCACTCAAAGATGGAGTTGCACAGGAGCTTCAACGTCTAGAAAGGGAGGGCATTATTGTACCAGTCAAGACATCAGCCTGGGCTGCCCCCATTGTTCCTGTTGCCAAGAAGGATGGACTGTGAGGATTTGTGGCGATTTCAAGGTAACCGTGAATCCGGTGGCCACCCAGGAAAAGTACCCGATTCCCAGAATCGAAGACTTGTGGGCCATGCTGTCTGGGGTAAGAAGTTCACCAAGTTTGGATCTGAGGGATGCTTACCAGCAAGTGATTCTTGAGCAGGACTCGAGGAGTATGTCACCATTTCAACACACATGGGGTTGTTGCCAGTACACCCGCCTTCCTTTCGGAGTGTCGTCTGCTCCAGCTATCTTCCAACGGGAGATGGAAAACTTGTTCCGAGGGCTGCCACACGTCGCTGTGTATTTTGATGACATCCTGGTCACCGGCGCGACTGACTCGGATCATCTGCACTAACCTTCGTTCCGTTCTCACGCAGCCTTCGTGATGTCGGGCTGAAGTTGAAGTTCGACAAGTGTCATTTTTTTGTGCCGCAGGTTGAATACCTTGGGCACATTATCAACCAGGAAGGGTTGTCTCCAGGCCTGGGCAAAGTCGCGGCCATACTTCATGCTCCTGCTCCTCGCGACGTCAAGCAGCTTCAGAGCTTCCTAGGATTGATTAATTTCTACAGACGTTTCCTTCCTAACCTGTCTGAACGCCTGCGGCCACTGCATTTGCTTCTCACTGACGGGAAGAAGTGGGAGTGGGGAAAAGACCAAGAAGTGGCTTTTACCACAAGCAAGCACTTGATGACGTCCGCTCCGGTTCTAGCTCATTTCAATCCAGAAAAGCCGGTATGTCTACCTTGTGATGCATCACCATACGGGATCGGTGCAGTTCTGGCGCACCGTGAAGCCGATGGCCGAGAGCGACCCATTGCTTTTGCATCAAGGAGTTTGTCCCGAGCAGAACAAAACTACAGTCAACTTGACAAAGAGGCATTAGGCTTGGTCTACGGGGTGGAACGGTTCCACCAGTACTTGTGGGGAACCCCTTTTCAAGCTTTCACAGACCACAAGCCGCTGCTGGGATTGCTGAGTGCTGACAAGCCAGTTCCTGTCCACGCGTCACCTCGTCTTGTCAGGTGGGCTCTCAAGCTTTCAGCGTACAAGTACCAGCTGACCTACAAACCAGGAAGGAATTTAGGTCATGCTGACGCACTCAGTAGACTTCCATTACCTGGGAGCAAAGTTGAAGAGAATGTCCCGGCTGACATCTTCATGCTACAGCACGCCTATCCGAATCTTCTTTCACCCGCCGTTGTGGCTCAAGCCACAAAGAATGACACTGTTCTGGGACATGTCGTTCTCGCTGTTCTCAGAGGGGAGAACCTTGCACTAGCATCAGAAACAAGCCCTTTTTGTGCAAGGAGTTCAGAGCTTAGCCTGCATGAGGGTTGTTTGCTCTGGGGAGCACGCGTGGTGATCCCAAAAGTGCTGCAGGCGCGAGTCCTGGATCTGCTTCATTCCAGCCACCCCGGCATCGAGAAGAGCAAAATGATTGCCAGAAGTCACGTCTGGTGGCCGGGTATCGATAACGACATAACCCACCATGTGAAGAGCTGCTCGATTTGCCAAGCTCATCAGCGGGCTCCACAACCAGTTCAACAGACGCCCTGGCCATTCCCCCAGAAGCCTTGGTCCAGGCTTCACATTGATTTTGGAGGGCCATTTATGGGGCATACTTTTTTGGTCATTGTGGATGCTTTTTCAAAATGGGTCGAAGTGTTTCCTGTCTCGTCAACTTCTGCAGAGGCTACCATAACAGCCCTGCGAATGGCCTTCGCTCAGCACGGTCTACCAGATCTGATTGTTTCAGACAATGGGCCTGCATTTGCAAGTGAACAGTACTTGGACTTTCTAACATGCAACGGGATACGCCGCATGCTCGTGCCACCATATCATCCAGCTTCCAACGGGGCAGCGGAGCGTGTTGTACAAACCGTTAAGAACAAACTCAAGAAAAGTGGCTCTGGGGACTTCCAGACTCGGATTTCCAGATTCCTGTTTCATTACAGGACTACTCCGCACAAGGTCACGGGCAGAGCACCATGCGAGTTGTTGACGGGAAGGATGTTCAAGACGCCGTTGGATGTCCTGCGTCCCAGCCTCCAGTCATCAGTGCTGCTCAAGCAGTTAAAACAGAAACTGTATACCGATAAAGGCTGACGACGCGGGCCACCGCTGAACCCTGAGGAGAACGTGTTCGCCAGGAACTTCCGCCAGGGTATGCCCTGGGTGCCTGCTCGAGTCGTCGGCGCCACAAGTCAATCGTCAGCACAAGTCTGCCTTGAAGATGGCACACTGTGGCATCGGCACGGTGATCACCTGCGTTCCAGACCGACCGACTCCCCTGCTACAGCAGCTACGGCCGAGGCAGAGACGTGTCAACCTGCTGGTGCTGCAGTTCAGCTGGAACCACAAGTGTTAAATAAGAGTCAATCTGCTAGTGCTCCTGGCGCTCTGTTCGAGCCAGGCGAAACAAGCGTGGTTGCAAGCGACAGTGTCTCAAGCACTGGGGTAACTCCGCAGCCTACAAGCATCGGTCCACCCCAGCTGCGACGTAGCACAAGGACTAGCAGGGCCGTGCAGCGGTATTCCCCTTAGCTGTTGCTTGTCTTTGTACCTTAGAGGGGAGGACTGTTATATTCCCGGCTAGCCTGTAGCGCCACAAGGCCCCTGGTGGCCTAGTGTGACGATGTGCGCTCTATATTAAACAGGGGGCCACACGGCTCCCTCAGTTAGTGTTGTGTTGAAACCGCAACTTGGGTCATGCTTCCGCGTCCTGCCGCCGACGAACGTTGGCCGGCGGGAAGCGAGTTCGGTCTACACTTGTAATAGGAACCTTTACTCTTCGTTTGCAATCGTAGACCTAACTGAACGTTCCCCTGGTCCGACGTCGTCTTCTTTCACCTCCCGTTTTTGTCCCCTGGCGGACACCCTGGTCTCTACGGGGCACGTGCGCCTGGCATAGTCCTTCGCCAGACACTCCTCGCAGGTCTCCGCCTCTTGAGACGTGAACAAGACGGGAGTAGATCTGGGAGTGGCTCGTGGTACGGTGTCAGCTGGTCCGTGTGTTCAACGTGCCGGTTTCGCCCAGTTACTGGGTTCTTAAGCACAAAATCGTTAGCACCCAGGCACTGGACCAGACGGAAGGGCCCCGTGCGCCGTGGAGCGAGATTCGCAGTAATGCCATAGAGTAATATACACAAGGTAAAGAGCGGACACTGCCATAGGCCTCAGCGGCCCAGATAGACGAGCGACAGCTAGCGCTCCTAGCGGGCGGCATTAAACAGAATCTAATTCCGGTTCCGGTCAAGTTAGTTTCGGTTTCGGTTTGGGCGTTTCTGCTCCGGTTCTCCGGTACCCTTCTCCTTCTCTTTCTCCCCATCTTTCCTTCTTGCGCGCGCGCGCGCGCGCGCGCGCGCGCGCGCGCGCGCGCGCGCGCGCGCGCGCGCGCGCGCGCGCGCGCGCGCGCGCGCGCGCGCGCGCGCGCGCGAGCGTTTTATAGAAGTAGATGAGGGGGTGAAGAACGCGGCTCGTTTGCTACGAAGAATCATTCGCAAACGGAAAAAACAAAACAAAAAAAAAAAAACAGCGTAACAGACCGGATAAAATGTTCGTCTGCTAGGAACCTAGCGCCATAGTGAAGCGAGGTCTGACGCAGACAGGAATTGTCATTCTCTGCTACTTCACGCTGGAAGTCTTATACCCCTGTCAGACGGCAGCTAAAATGGCATTTACGCCAAATGACATTCAGGTTTCCAAATGACATTCAAGATGGGACGTGCCAGACGACAAATAGAATGACATTTAGGTGATGTTTACCACGATTGCAGTCTCAAAGTCCTTCCGTGCACATAGATCACGTTTGCGTCAATAAACAATTTTAACACGGCGAAACACTTTTTTTTTTGTGTTGCCTGCTGGGACAACAAAATATAACAAAAAACCGGGATAGAAATTTGCGCTCACTAGTTTAATGTGTTCGGTTTCTGACGAAAAAAAAAAGCGAAGCGTGAGGCGAAATCTATTAGCCAACGTAACGTCGTCATAAGCCAATCCGTAAGCCGAGCCTCCCGCGCTCCGCCACTACAGCTGACAGCTTGCTCGCTATCAGCTATCAGTTCTTTCGGTAATTTCGGTAGTGCTTGCTTGGTCTGGTTGTCCCTCACGCTCGGTCTTCGTCTGCCGGGTTCACTTCTACGTCTGCGAGGGATCCTGGACGCCGTATTATGCTTCCGCCGTTGCTATCACGGCGGTATGGGTTGTTCTTGGTTCGAGCGTCTCCGGCTGTTGAGAAGGCCGTCCGTCATCTTCGTCGTAGACGCATTCCGCGAGCTTCGGTTTGAAGACAGGCTACCGTACCTACTAACGTACTACGTCTTCAAGCAGCCGTTTGGGCGATACCGGCGACGTGATCAGGTACCTTGTGAATGTGTGTCGGCGTTACATAGAGTGCTGGGTTGGCCAGGTGACTTGTGTGCACCTAACCACCCCAGTGAGAAAGCGAGTCGGCGCTGCAAAGCCATACTCCACTGCGGAGGACAGAACCATCGCCAACTTGCTCGTCGTGGTGCACTCCACTGCCAAGTGATCGCATTCCGTCCGACGCGACTGGTCGAAGATCGTGAGCGCCGCCGAGACCGCTGAACGGTTAAACACACACGGGATAACCGAACTGCCCCAGGATTCGCGCAGGTCATAGAGAGTCGCTGTACGACTGCCACCTGTGACATCAAGCTCCAGCACCAGTGGCTACCAAAGCAAGATAAGAATAGTAAGTACCCTTTTTGCAAAAAAAGAAAAAAAAAAGAAAAACGTTTCTTGTAACGAAATACAATTTATTAAAAAAAATTGATGCCTGAACTAGTAAAAATAATATCACTACATGGTTTTTCTAGCTCTTAGAAAATTCAGGCAATCTTGCTTCAAACTCACAAATTAAAAAAATAAAAATTAAAAGAGTTATTTGTTTTTTTATTACTGAGTGTCACTCAAAACTAACTGGTATAGCTCCTGCCAACATTGTAAAGTTATTCGTTAACTCGCTTTAATTTGAATAAAACAACTGGATTGATCATCTTCGCAATTGTAATAAAATGGGAATTGGTGTGCATGCTTGATGAGGTAAAAATGACTAAATAACTGTTTCTAAATACGAGACAAGAGTGCCGGCTTCTAGCACTTACTATGTTTAGAAACTATAGAACGTTCTCCATTCTGTGGAGTTTCAAAAAAATGTTCCAAGCTAGCTGCATGGTGAAATTTGGACTGCTCTGCTTCCCCATTGAATCTCCAATTTTGGGAATTATATGTCTAAGGTGCAAGATATTTTATGCCTAGAGGACTAATGCCTCTGTTGCAATGTTTCTATCCAACTACAGTGATTCTTCTGGCTCTCCTAGACTACTGCAACCAGTTCCAGTATCTCAACGTTGGGATGCTGAGGCAGTGTCGTGACCACGTTCAAGAGGTTGGAACTGGCTGGCATTCGGGAAGCAGTGACGATCCAGGCACATGTGGCCTCAGTCAATGGGACCGCCATGTCCCCACGGATCCTGTGTAACCACGTGTTCCTGATAACATCCAACATGCTTAAACCTTACCCAACCCAGGACATCATTTTGCAGGGAACTGCACGTCGATCAGTCAATTCTGTACGTGTGACGACCCTCCCAGATTCTCGGCATCACTCCCAACTTCTTGTCGTGTTGGATACATTTCAGCCTACTACTGGCTTAGAGAATTAGAGTGGACGCAGGGGCTATGGTTTCATTTACTTCATGTGCGAGTGAAGCTGAAGCTATGAGCATGAGCATGTTGCCCTGAAGGATGCTCCCACTACATGACCGTGCATCCTTGGTAGCGGCATTGAAAGCCTGGATCTTGCACTTAAAGTGAAACGGAATCTAGCATCGTGAGTGTTGTGT
Source organism: Ixodes persulcatus (assembly GCA_013358835.2). NCBI lineage: Eukaryota > Metazoa > Arthropoda > Arachnida > Ixodida > Ixodidae > Ixodes > Ixodes persulcatus. The sequence continues at coordinate 849,484 of JABSTQ010011488.1, read as the reverse complement.
GTGTGCGTCGGGCAACATAAGCGAGTCAGCAGAAGTCAAGCCAAAGCGAGTCAAGCTGGTTCTACTGAAATGTTTACCGTTCCGGGGACTCGTCATAAACCATGTGCCTCTTGTCTAACTCCTCTTTCCTGCACGGCCAGGTCAGCCGCCTGAATAAAGCTTTGGGTGGCGACGAGAATGAAGAACCTCAGACTCCGAGGCACGCAACCACACTTTTTTGAGCGCAACGACAGCTTTGTGGCAACTTGGCAACGACGAGAGCACATGGCGGAAAAGGATGAGCCAAACGTTGTCATCATAGGGTGGTTGGGACATCTTGAAGAGTTTGACCCGGACAGGGTTGAAGCGTGGCCCCTGTACCAGGAGCGACTAAATATTTTCTTCACCGTGCACAACATCGTCGAGGGGTCCCCAAAAATGCGCAGTGTTTGTGGACCGACAATCTACACCGTCATGCGGACATTGTGTCGGAGCTCACCGCCCACTTCACACCGTGCCTGTCAGTGATTGTTCAGTGCTTTGCATTTCATAAGCACAGCCAGCAGCCTGGAGAAACCATTGCGAATTTCGTCATCGCCCTGTGCCGCTTCTCCGAACACTGCAAGTTTGGTGAGACCTTGTCAGACATGCTATGGGACCGTCTGGTTTGCGGTGTCCGGGACAAAGGGGTGCAGCGTCGTCCCCTTGGCAAACCAACGGTGGAGTTCAAAAAGGCGTTTGAGGCTGCAAATCCTTCGCCTTTGTAGGATTTGCAGCAACGACATTGATTTCCGTCAACAGCTTAAAGGGGCACTCAAGTGGATTCTGAGATTGCCTACTTATTGGCATAACTCCTCAAGTGGATTCTGAGATTGCCTACTTATTGGCATAACTCAATCTACTAGCTTTAAGCATCGTAAAAAAATTTGAAATTACATTCAAGGGCAGCCGATTTTCCTAATAAAAATCCAATCAAAGATTGTGGCACGCCACCCTTTCTGTGCCGTGGCACAGACACCAGGGGGTGCCACTGGACGAGAAGGCAGCAGGGGAGGGCACGCGACAGCCAATCACGAGTGATGGCCTCTCGGCGGACTGCTTTTTCGAAGGTGCACATATTCGAAAATTTAGTCTGCCGGGAAACCATCACTTGTATTTGGCTGTCACGTGCCCTCCCCTGCTGCTTTCCCATCCGGTGGCACCCTCTGGTATTCTGCGCCACGGTGCAGAAGGGAGGGCGTTCCACAATCTTTGATTGGATTTTTAATAGGGAAATTGGCCGCCCTTGTATGTAATTTCACTGAAAAAACAGTAAGTGCGCAGGCGAGGTGGTGGAAGTTGATCATGATGTAGAATACCCGAGACGGTGGTAAAAGCTGGGAAACTGGGTCGAAGAAAAAAGACAGGGGAAAAGAATGTCTCAAACTCAGCTACTGTGTTTATTTCCTCAAAGTTATATATCCACAACCTAATCACCGGCCACCGACGTTCTTTTCCCCTGCCTTTTTTTTTTCGACCCAGTTTCCCAGCTTTTACCACAGTCTCGGGTATTCTACATCATGATGTAATTTCAGGTTTTTTAGGATGCTTAGAGTTCATAGATTTAGTTATGACAATAAATAGACGATATCAGAATCCACTTCCGTGCCCCTCTAAGACGATGACCACCTTCTTTATTGAAAGTAGCTGCCCACTCGGCCTTCTGTGCAATGCGAGCAGTCGTGTCTCTAACATTTCGCGGCATGACGCCCTATTTCCCCAACCAAGATCTAAACCACCGTGCAACCCCCCTCATCATCACGTTCCATCCCCCCATAACCAGGCTCGGCAAACTAATCATGGACGCCACTTCCCAACTCGTAGACTATAAAGTTATTTCTAAAGCACCCACCCTAACGTACCGTCGTCAGCCCAACTTACGATCTCTTCTAGTACGTAGCAACCAGTCCGGAACCTTCTCATCTTTATGTTCCATCCCTCCATACCCAGGCTCGGCAAACTAATCATGGACACCACTTCCCACCTCGCAGACTCTAAAGTAATTTCTAAAGCACCCACCCTAACTTACCATCGTCAGCCCAACTTACGATCCCTTCTAGTATGCAGCAACCACTCCGAAACCCCCTCATCTTTACGTTCTATCCCTGCATACCCAGGTTTCAGCAGACTAATCATGGATGCCACTTCCCACCTCGTAGACTCTAAAGTAATTTCTAAAGCACCCGTCCTAACTTACCATCATCAGCCCAACTTACGATCCCTTTTGTACGCAGCAACCAGTCCACAAAACCTCCGACTTTGCTCCCCGGTACCACGCCGTGCGGCACCCCGACATGTCTTGCATGGAAACACACCGGCCCTTTTCCCAACCTGCCAATGAGAATCCCTCTGGCCCTTCAAAAGCGTCACAATCAAATATTACATAATGTTGCTCTCCATCTAGTGAAGGCACATCTGAGATATCATAATGAGCACTGTGTCCAGTTACGCCCAAACCTCATTGTCGCTAAAAGACTCCTCAAGTCCCTTGACTTATCTTTCCATTCTCACTCACGCAAACTTGTCGACAAAATTCTTGAAGTCAACTCGTATCTCTATGCCGATGGTCTCGCCTCTAAATCAAGGAAACTAGACACTCCCTTGCCCCGAAAGGATCAGGCCGCCATCCAACGCAATGATGATGTCACCATACCAGACGATTCACCCCTCACTGCCCCTGAACACATTATCTTATCAAAGGGCCTGTCCTTCGTCCCTGCACTTCAAAGCCGACTGACCCTTTTTCTTTACATGTAGAGAGCGAACAATTCTTCCGATGCCTACTCTTAAATGCCCACTTCACCCAGCATCCGTCTAACTTTAATCGCACCATGTTCGACACCATCAACCCAAAAACTAGTATCTGGACCCCGTTTCCCGCCAAACACCCTGAAACTGACAATTCGATCAAAGCATGTTGTAGCATCCTTGCCAACTCGTTTAGTAACCTAATCTCTAAATACCGCAACACCACCCCACAAGAAGTTACCGCTCTAAAATCCCTTCGAAACCGCACTGACCTCGTAATCAAGCCAACCGATAAGGGTGGAGCCGTGGTGGTCTGGTGCAGTGATCTCTACTCCGATGAGGCTCTCCGACAGCTCTCTGTTTCTGATTTTTACGAACCCCTTTCCTCTGACCCCACCGCCGCCTTCCAAGATAAAATTTCAGCCACTGTAAGGCTCCTAATCGAAACCAACTTCCTTCACCCCGCTGCAAATTGCCTAATTGTTCGTCATCCCCACGCTGCCTCTTTCTACCTCCTTCCCAAAATTCACAAAGCTGGATCCCCTGGCTGACATATTCTGTCCGCCATATCCTGCCCCACTTACTTCATCTTCGCTTTTGTTGATTCGGTCCTTCAGCCTATTGTACAAAACCTGCCCAGTTACGTTAAAGACACAACAAGCATCCTCCAACGCCTGTCTAATCTGGCGCCGACTCCCGACACTATCGTCTTCACAATGTACATCACATCTCTCTACACTGTAATTCCTCACGCCGAACGACTACAGGCTCTCTCACACTTTCTTGATCAGCATCCCTCTCAAAATCCCCCGTCTCACTCCATAATCCGCCTCGCCGAAGTAGTCCTAACACTAAACGCCTTCCAATTCAACTACTCCTATCGCCAAAAATGTGGTGTAGCGATGGGCACTAAGATGGGTCCCTCGTTCGCCAACCTTTTTGTTGGCTACGTCGAGCACTAGTTCTTTAATTCCTTCCCACACACGCACCCTCAATTCTATGGTCATTATTTTACGACATCTTTGGTTTTGACCCCCCTCTTATAGTTGACCGCTTCACCAATGCACTCTGTAACGCCCACCCCTCCCACAAGTTTACCTCAGTGATATCGAAATGCTCTGTCAACTTCCTAGACTCAAAAATCACTAGTGACGGTCAGAGGTTCCACACCTCTGTGCACTATAAACCCACTGACAGCCATAGCTACCTTCTTTACTCCTAGAACCAACCTAGATCCCAAATCAACTCTATTCCCTTTTCACAATTCCTTCGCCTCCGTAGGATTTGCAGCGACGACATAGATTTCCGTCAACAGCTTAAGACGATGACCGCCTTCTTTACTGAACATAGTTACCCACTCGGCCTTCTGCGCAATGCGAGCAGTCGCTTTTCTAACATTTCGCGGCACGACGCCCTCTTTCCCCTACCAAGATCTAAACCAGGCAACCCCCTCATCTTCACGTTCCATCCCTCCGTACCCAGGCCTGACGAACTAATCATGGACGCCACTTCTTATCTTGTAGACTCTAAAGTTATTTATAAAGCACCTGCCCTAACTACCGTCGGCAGCCCAACTTACGATCCCTTCTAGTGCACAGCAACCAGTCCACAAAACCTCTGACCTTGCTCACCTGTACCATGCCGTGCGGTGCACCGAAATGTCTTACGTGCAAACACACCGATCCTCCTCCCTGCTTGCCAATGAGAATCACTGGAATTCACACCTGTAAATCTTCTAATCTGATATACATTATTTCCTGCACACTTTGTCCGACCTTATTATATATCGACGGAATTGACCACCGACTCCACAAACGCTTCCGAGATAGACTTGTCACACTAGAAATAGCGGGCCAACTTTAACACGACCTCTCCACACACGTCTCTAAACACTTCTCCTCCACGAATCATTCATAACTCAACATGCGAGTATGCATCGGGAAATCAGGCTTCCACACACCCACCTCATGCAAAAAGGAACAAAACAGATTAATGTTTAACCTAAAGACTGAATTCCCTTCCGGTCTAAACAAGAAACTTTCTTTCGGCTATTCGACATTCCCCAATAAATATAATTTGTGTGGTGACAAGGGGTGCCCTAAGCTTTCCCCCCCCCCCCCCCTGCCCGCATTCCTTCACTTGTTGACTTGCAGACCTTCTGCACCTTACTCGACAACTTTTCCTCCCTCTCCCGACTCCATGACGTCACATCTGTCAAGTGTTACCTTTGCCTTTTGTATATACATTGTATATATATTTTGATCTGTCGTCTCCCCTTTTAGTATACCTGAAGAAGACCGTTTGGTTGAAACGTTGTTCCACTCCTTTCCTTAGGCACTTCTTTTTCCCTTCATACCTCTACTAATATACTAACAGTGCCCGGCAGAACCCCACATCTTCATCTGGAAGAACTCTTGAACGGCCTTGAGGAGTGTAGGGTATTTCGGATGACATTCTCGTCGGCGGACAAACGGTAGCTGAGCACGACGATTGGTTGCAGAGGGTGCTGCAGCGCATCCAGGACAACGGCCGGCGTCTGAACGCTGACAAGTGCGCTTTCCGAGTCAAGGAAGTATCGTACCTGTGGTACCGTACCAACAAGAACGACGTCAGTCCTTCGGCCGAAAAGGTGGAGGCCATCAAGAAAGCTCCGGAACCGAAGAACAAGACAGAACTAAAGTCATTCTTGGGAGCTCTGAACCTCTATGGTCGTTTCTTTGAAGGGGGCCACCCATGTGTTGGAACCCTTTATCACCTTCTGGATAAGGATAAGGTATGGGCCTCGGTGAAGATGGAAGCAGAGGCGTACAAGCATGCCAAGGGTCTGCTAGAATCCTCAGATGTTCTAGCACACTACGATGTGTCACGTCCCATAGTGCTGGCCTGCAATGCCTCTCCGTCCGGGCTGGGAGCTGTATTGAGCCAAGTGGGAGAAGGTGGCATTAAAAGGCCTGCTTCGTCGGCCTGTTCTAAAACTCGTTGCATCATTACTGACATTGCCACTGGTATCTTGGGGTCAATACCAGTGGCGGCCGTGATGCTGGCCATTGCACTGTCCTCGTCAGCCCCACAGAATTCTTTTATTGCTGCTTTTCCAAAAGGTACCTCACACAGGTTGCTCTTCCTGCAGTGCTTTTGCACAGCACGTCTGAAAACAAGTGAGAATGTCACACAAGTGGCCATGGCTGCATGAAACTGCCACTTGTTATTTAGAGGCAGTGATCCCAGGAACTTGTAGATTTTTTTGTAATGTAGCCAGATCACTTTGCCTACTTCTATGGTGGCCCCCAGCAGCAGATGTTTTCTGTATTAATGTATATATGCAATACCTTATCAAACAATTTTTAGTATGTTTTGGAATAAAATTGTGCACGTATCATGTAAACACACGTAGCAGATTTAGCTTTGAAACAGTAGGGGATTATCCAACATCAAAGAAATAGAAGCATTCGGAGACCGACTTCATGCAGCATTTCTTTTTATTTCTTTGGAGCATGCCAATGGGAATGTAAAAGCCGGTAAAAGGTAACGGTGGCGAATACCTACACTACGTTTATTAGAACAGACCATTTACAAGATTTGTACCTCTTAAAAAAGTAACCTCTTTTTGTCGTCTTGCATTCTTCCCAGAATCTCTACCCGGCGGTAGTACATTTGACAAGGCATGTCAGCCAACCTCGGGAGCTGTTGCCTGAGCAACAAACGCGAAATTTAAAGCGCTGCTAGGCGAAGACAGTATGAACCACGACCAAGCCTGGTCGTGCAATGAACTCGTTCGAGGTACGCAGTGCCGCGACGACCCACACACGCAAAACAAACACTAGGCGGCCGTCCGCTCCACTTATTGTTTTGCGTGCTCCTGTTGGTTACGCCCACCGTCAAAGTTATATCTTACCCAAACATGTTCCTTGAGGTTTCGGTGTTGTGATGGACTGCGACATGTGTCTTGAGGAAACCGAGGGCTTCTAAAAACGCCCGAATGCCGGTCCTGAACCCGCCGTTCCGCTTCTGTATACCGAAGACATTCGAGGTGCTCGTCTCACAAAGTTGTGCCGACGTCTCGCTGGTGGTATAATTGGCAGGTGGCCTCTTCTTGCCGGCAGGCGCTCCTTCCGACATCGTAAAACGCGTAAATGCTGAGCGCAACTGGAACCAACAGCGACGGAGGCGAGCACACGACAGTTTCAGCGGTTTAGGGCCATTAGTGCCATTAGGCCTACTGGAAAACTGGAGCCGTGAGTAGGTTAAACAATTAGGAACGTAAAGTGTGTGCAAAATATACGTTAAACAAATTATTTTCGTAATTAAAAACGATGTAAAATTGTTTTCGCAATATATGCCTTCTTTCTTTAAAAAATCCCGTAACATGTGCCGAGCGCTGCCGACGAGAGTACGCTTTACGAACTCAGTTTACCTGAAATGACAATTCGGAATTGGGCGACGCAAAGTTTTTGCGTCTCCCCTGGGTGACGAGGGGAGAGAGCGGAGGGGTAGGGTGGGCTAAAGGCTTGGGTAAACACGCCTCAGGGAATGACGCGCCGCCTTTTTTTAGACAGCCTCCCTTTTTGTACAAACTGCGTTGCTCTAAACTGAGGCTCCGCTTGCTCTAAATTAACGCTTCGCATTCTCTAAACGGAGCTTCGATAAAACGTGCTTCTTTTCTCAGACTTGCTTTAATGAAATGGCGTTCGACAAACCGTAGTGAAAACTCTGCTAACTGTTCGAAATCGAACGCCTGACGCTGGAGTCCGGCGTCCGGCGTTCCGCTGTACGGCGTTAGGCCAAAGGTATTTGGTTCGGTGTTCACGGTCGGTGTTTGGAGTTCGCATCCGAATAGTTCATGAGGACTAAAAAATCCCTGGCGTACCCGCCGTCACATAAAAATACGACAGAGTTTGGTACAAAATAACACTCTACAAACCAGAGAAACATAATGAACTACCATGTCCACCACAAACCACGAAGAATGCCGCGGAAACGCATTCTGCGTATTTTGCTTCTTTGCATTTGTTCGAGACCGTTCTGTTTACAGCATTGTCTTGAGTAAGATGGCCACAAGGCAGATTTAACGCCTGACGGGGCCATGCCACCCTTTCAGTCACAGGGATGGTACATGGAAAGTATGCGACCCAGAGACGTAAGAATACATAAGGAGGAAATTGCTCACAAAAAAACTAAGCATTTTGATTGAAACTAAGAAAAAACAGAATTACATAAGCTAAAATAATATTCTGTCACAAAGTGAAAGAAAAGGGAAGGCCGATGTAACCGATGAAGATGCTAAATTAAAGTATTTCCAATTGAACTGGAAAAAATCAATTTCCGAGGGAGGATAAAATCTTAGGCGACATCACACCGGATTTGGATTTTCGGTGGGCCGTAGTGCGTTCGCAATTGTGTTAAAAAACATGTTTTATGATTGCCGTTATTAAATGGTATAAAAATGGCGCCTACAAAACTTTTAAATTTTATGATATTCGACGTCACAAACTAAAAGAAGCGAGGAGCTGAGGAGCTGGAGAAAAAGGCGCCAAAAATAAACAGGCGCATGTCCGCGTCGGGAAATTTGTTTTCGCGTTGCGGTATCTTTATTTTTTTTTTTTGCGTGTCGATGACTGCAATTTGCATCGTTTTAAACAATAAAACAAAAATCGACCATATGGATGTAATGCCCCTTTAAGGTAAGTTCTCATAACGATGAAAAAAGTTTGTTCTCACCTTGTATTACATCTCTCGTGAGGCGTTTTAGAGAATACAAAATATAGAAATTGGGGTTGTCAGTGGCCCTTTAATAAGAACACTTAAAATCGTCACTCCGGAACACGAGATAGGAAGCACAGTCCCTGTGCCAATAGTTTTGCAAACGGATCCGTGGCTACGCAATAGCTCGGACCTCCTTCGGCCACAACGAGGAATTTCTGCAGAAGAGTCGTCACGCCGAGGAAGATTTCGACGGTTGCCAGGGCCTTTCCGGGACACATCCGCCTCCTGAAAGGGGAGACGAAAAACAACATTTCTTGAAGCAGATTGCTTTAATGGGCGGGCTTCACGAAAAACAACATTTCAAAGTCTAACGTCGTGTTCATCGCAGGTACGATGACAATTATTGGCGGCCAGTCCTCAAGCATGTTTGAAGTCTATTTGCTTCATACGTTTGTACGCTTCGAACATATATGCAGACCATTTTTACGACCCGCCTCGGACAGTGCCTGCACGGTGTCGTTTGTATGATGCAATCAACAGTGTGATCCCGGTTCTAAGCGTCACCGAGAGATGCAACTATGTTGCCTGGAACGTGTTCGCGACCGGTGTGTGTACCGCATCTTAAAAGTGGTCCCTCGATTTCCCCCTAATGACGTCATCAAAGTGTCATGTTGTCGCCGGACGCGATCCTGGCGGCGTCGCAGCAGCGGTGGTGGATGCGGCAGACGCCTGTTCTGCTGTAAGTCTCCCTCCAGCTTGACAGCACAAGGAAGCTTCGGCAGCCAGGACTTGGGACTCGAGATGAGAGCGACACTCGCGTTTGCTCAGCGTGACACTATGGTGCCTGGAGTGCGTCTTCCGACTGGTGTGTTTAGCGTCCTATGCTGTCCATACATAAAAAAGGGGTCCCAAAGTGACAACAAAGGACGTCACAGATGCCGGAGTTCACGCTGTCGGATGTCGCGCCACCTGGTGGTTGGACGTAGAAGCCCTGGAAGGAAGCAAGATGGAACGCGAGTGTCGCTGTCGTGCCGCCGTCCCAACTTCTGGCTACCTTAGCTTCCGTGGACTGCCACACTGGGGAGCGACCTGCAGCAGAACAGGCGTCTGCCACATACACCACAGCTGTTGGTACGCCGCCACGATCGCAACCGGCGACAGCGTGACACTCGTACGAGGTCACCAGGCGGAAATCGAGGGAGCATTTTTTTGGATGCGGCAAACACACCAGTCAGAGAAGCGTTCCAGGCACTATAGTAACACGGTGGTTTATTTGACGCCATTTGTTGCCACTTTGGGATCACCTTTGACATATGGGCGGTAGATGGCGCTAAACACACTAGTCGGAGACACGTTCCAGTCACCCTGGTTGTAGCGCAAAACATGATAACACGGGAGTATGACGATCTCGTGATTGGTGCCACCGTGGGACGTGTGGTCACGTAGTTGGTGGCACGTGTTACGGTGTCACGCGACGTGACGTCACGGTTATGTGTGACCACGTAACTCGAAGTCAGTGTCATGTGAGCACGTAACTAAGTAAATGTCACGTGACCACATAACGTTACGTCACTGTGTCACGGGACTATGGAACTTGATGCCATAGTATCACCTGACACCTTGACATTACAGTGTCACGTACCTCCACGACGTGAGTGACATTCAGGTGATGTGATCGCGGGATTGGTTTCCCGTGAATATCCTCCACTAAATTTGGCGCAAAAACACCGTATGCTGCGCTAAAATAAGAACCTCTTAACTCCCTATTCTGCCTAATATCGGACTTTGTGCATATTACTAGGATGATTTCGTGCGGACGTGCGTTCTAAACGTTCGTAACGAGAGCCAACCTCTTCAATAACGGAACTTCCGGTATGCGGGAAAACGTCCTTTTGTTCTCTGCTAACCAACGATATATGTAGAGAGTTTGGCCATTCGTTGGGGAGTATAGGAGGCAAATCAGGAGGCTCCATTGGCCGAAAGCGGGCTGTGCGTGTTCTAGGGCTTCTTCACAAATTCGAAGGTGGCCAACCAGAAGCCAGAGATAATACCCTGGCGGTGGTCGCGAGAAACCAACTTGATGAGTGCGTCCAAGTAACTCTCGGTGACTGAAAATATGGTGCACGTGATTTCAATCACGGTCATCCAAAATCATGGTGGAAGAGTGCAACTAGCGAAACGATCGACATAATCCGTACACCAAGCGCCGACAGCCGGCAATCTGCCGTCCGAGTGGGCACGTGCACACTCTGTCCGAGCAAAACAGAGTTGAGCGGTGAATTTGTTTCTTACATCTTTCTGCATGATCATTATCGAAACATCACGTGCACCCATTTTCAACCATTAAGGGTCACTACACTTGAGTCTTACGCGGTTATTAAAACCATAAATTTACATATACCTATGATTGAAACAGTTTCTCGCTACCACCGCTAAGAAATTATTTTCGGTTTCTGGTTGGCCAAGAGAGCATGCCAAGCCCACTTTCTGCGTTTGGTGGACGCCCTGGCTCTGCCCGCGCCTCCCACTGACCAAACTCTCTGTATACACGGCTCTTCCGCTAATTGTGACACTACTGGGAAGAGCTCACGTCTTGATCGCGACTATCTATCAATCTTGGTGTGGCTTTTCTCTATTATTTTACTTCATCCAGGTTGTAATGCCTCGCTTTTCTTGTCATCCCGCATACTCGATAACAACATGGCTGGGTGACAAGGTGAAACCAAAAAAGGGCTAGACATTTGTACGTCTTTGAGAAATCTCAGAGGCAGCCAGTGGTTTGTTCGTTTATTTTTCCTGGGAAATTTTATTTTGTGTAGTCTTAGACAGTCTATTTGACGAAAGTAATTGATAAAGTTACAATTACTCTCGGGTAACAAGTATTCAATTAGATTGGTCAATTACCCGAGAAGAAACGTAATTTACTGCTAGTCGAAACATTTAGCCTTACTTTTCCGGTTACTTCGGATTTTCACACGGCGGATTTTTCGGAGGAATTGAAAACGGGTCGTTTGTACCGTCCACAGTTGGGTTAAAATCACCAAACTACGAAATACTTATCTTCTTGATTCATCAATTTTGCTAAGCCATTCTCCTGTCGGAGGCTTCGCTCGAGAAATCCTTGGCAGGACACTTGAGCGAGCGCAGGGTGCCATTAGGAAGGGGGGGGGGGGTGGTAGTAACAGTTACAAGCAATTATCGTATAACCAAAAGTAGTCAGATCACTCTAGTGACTACTACCTAATAGAAGTAATAAAATAATTATAAATTTACTTTAAGAAGTAGTCGATTACAAGGAATTTGATTGCTCGCCATAAGTATCGGCCAAGTCTAATTTTGTGACACGTGTGACCGTTCATGCTTTTTAAAAACGTTTTTTGGGATGTCAGTATCCACTTAAGCACCGATTTTGCCACCGATCAGTGAATTTACGCGCAATAACTGCGAGGGACAAGGCCAGAGCAAGCTGGCTTCCATAATCGCGATTCGCAATGTTCGTGACCAAAAGCGTCGCTGTGGTCGCAATTCGCGGTTAGCCAAAAGCTCACTGATGCAACGTTAGCTAGATTAATTTTTTTTTTTTGTGGATGGAAATCAGCGCAATGTCAGTGTTTCAACTGGAACGATATTGGTTTAAAGGGACAATGAAATTATTTTACAGCTTTTGTTTCCATATGAACACCCTAATTGATCTTCAATGTTCATGGGACCCAGAAGAACAATCAGTTTTCGTTTTATTGCCTCCACTATTGCACACACTCACAAAACAACAACAAAGAAACTTACGTCTGCTTTTCTCCTCGACTCGACCGGACTCGGCCACCAACGTGTGAAATCACGTGGCCGTGACGTAAAGTATGCCTTTCTACCGGAAACGGAAGTTCTCCCAGCCCAGCGAGGGAGCCGCGTCAGTCAAACATAGCGTTGCGTCGAAACGACGTTTTTTGTGCCGACGTTTCGGCGCAAGGACGTCGAAACGACGTCGCCTACTGAGGTTTCCATGAACGCCGATTGCATCACAGGACTCGGTGGTCCGTGACGCTTTTGCGACCAACGCCTATGGCTATGGATACGTAGCAGCTGAGTGAAGTGCAGCTTAAAATGTTTCGGTATAATAATAATTGGGGTTGCGTGGATATTTATACAGCGAGTCGTTGGTCAGCCATTTTAAGGTTGCGACGAGTCACTCACTGTAGATGAGCCATTTAGTAAGTGCAGTACAACCGCTAGCCTGGGGTTTTAACGTGCACCACGCAGTAGTGATACACGACCGCACGCCGGTACGATGCTCATTCAGATCGAAACGGGCAGGGGTGGGGATTGAACCCAGTTTCGGTATAGTGAAAGTACGGGCATTGTTCCGTAGCAGTGGCGCTGAACGGCTCCGGTGTAGAAACTTCGCGCGCTCTCGTTGACGCTGCGGCTTATGCAACCGGATATTAAACTCGGTCATCTCCGTCGAAGGTATTCATCGACACTTTCGACGTTTGCGAGCACAGTTCGATGTGGCACACTACTGGTATCTAATACGGAAGCCAAATTCAACTAAAGTGCTCGAAAAAAAAAGAGGAAAAAAAAAAAAGACTCCGGCACTGTGGATGTTGCGATTATTTTGATATCTGGCGCAAGCTAGCGCCCAATTACAGAAAGGTTTGCCACAACTCATTTTTTATTCCACTCATTCATATACTCAGCTCCGCTGCGAACGTTCGAGGAAGGGAGTGTAAGATATACTCCGCTTTTGCTTTTTCCAAACTTTCGTTCCAAAAGTTAGAATTTAGCTTTCGTAATCTCGCGTGCTAGTTTTTTTTTTTTTTTTTTCACCCCATGAACAATATGCAGTCGGTGAAATATTGTCTAAAATCGTTTCATGATTCTTTTAGGAATGCGATGACTCCAAGCTTCCATTGCAATTTTGACTCATGCCATCGAACCTGTTCGCAACTGATGATAAGGACTCAAACAGTACAACTCGTGACATCACGGCGAGAAAAAGTGTGGTCGTGACATGACGAACGGAAACCGCAAGAGGGCGCCACCGAAACATATTGCCGCTAATAGCCGCTTGTTTGCTTAAGAGTTGCAGATGGCGACTCCCGAGAATCTCATTATTCCTTGTGTTACAAATACTGGGTAAAATAAAACCAAATCAACCCGTACGTTTTTTTTTTTGTTTTTTTTTTTCAAATTAATAAATGTTTATATGTTCGGAGTTAAGCCGAAATCACTATCCGCTTCAAACATATCAATGCGCTTTCGTCGTTTTCCTTCGCGAGGCGCTGTCGTGTCAACTGTTACCGCGTCCATTCAGTCTTAGGAGCGGCGAGAATCGCAAGACGATCCGGAAAAGATGCGCAAGACCATTATTTAAGCTCTGCTTTACGCGAGACTGCTGCGGTATTCATTGCCGATTAATGGGCCTAATAGTGCAGCGACCATTACGGGTTTGTTCTGAAGCGAGCTATGCAGGGCACCTCTATGTTTGTTTTTCCATAGGGCCCCCGCGAATTCTGCGTTGGGGCGCGAATGCTAACCCAATACTTGACTTGGGTTCGGTGCACGCGTATTGGTGGAGCCCCTATTTTTTTAGTGGCCCCTTATAACGTTGGGGTTCCCTATTCTAAGACTCCCGATTGTGAAGATGCGGAGCTATATTCTGTTTCATACTTAATGTGCAACTCTGTCATAGCTATTGGCGCGAGCATGGGGGTTGATCTCGTTGATCATTTGCATGCGTTCTCGCGCAAACAAAACCACAGATGAAGCCACGCGCTCGCGCCAGTAGCTTTGACAACGTTGCACGTTAAGTATGAAACAGATAATAGGCGAGTCGGTGCAGGATCTAAATAAATAAACCTACGCAAAAAGGTCACAAGGAGAAATATAAATTCTATACAAACTTCAGCAAAGGTTGACAGCAATGTGTTTGTCTCTGTCTCAACCACGGTGCCTGAAATGAGTTTCCGACTGGCTGTTTAGCCATCCTATTCCACCCAGTACATCAAAACGGGTTCCCGAATTGACAACAAACGACGTGGCGAAAGCCGGCGTGTCATGGTGTCGGATATCGCGATTCCGGCGGTCGGGTGCAGAAGTTCCGGGAAAAAGCACGGAGGTAACGAGAGTGCCGCCGTCGTCGTCGTGCCGTCCCAACTCCCGACTCCCGAAGCTTCCACCCCAACTGCCGAGCTGAAGAGCGCACCTGCAGCGCAGCAGGCGTCTACCGGATGCGCCACCGCTGCTCTGACAACGCCACGATCACGGCCGCGACAACGTGGCCCTTCTCTGACGTAATGAGGCCCAAATCGAGGGACTACAATTTAGGCAATTAAGGACGCGGTGAACGCACTACCCGCAGTCGTGTTCCAGGCATCATACTTCTATCGACACTATGTACAAACAAGCCCGCGCCCGGCAGAAACCAGATTCGCCCAAGGCGAAGCATCTGCGCATGCGCAGTGCCCACAGCAGCGCCACCACAGCGGCGTGACGTCAGAGAGTAGAGTTGGAGTCCGTGTGTTCGACCGCTGCCGACGCTACGATCCTACGGAGCCGCTCAAACAGCCCCAAAAGTGCTTCGTCATGCCGCTCATCGCCCTTTGTGCGTCGTTATCACCGGCTAACCCAATCAGTTGCTAAAAAAATAGCTCAAGAACACTGTGCGTGATTGGTTTTGTCAGAGATAGGAAACGCACAAGGGCGATGAACGCCATGATGATGCATTTTCGGAACTGTCGATTGGCTTTATCGTGTCGTAAGGTCGGCTGGGGTCGGACTACAGTAAAACGGAGTATACTTGCTCTTGTGATATTTGCGCAGTTTTATTTACGTTAAACGCGGTAGTATTCAATATTCCTTGGATAGATGGCGGAAGCTACCGCCCTATCCAGGGGGTACGTTCAAAACTATCCATCCATTCGTCCATCCTATGAAAGAAGACGGATGCTTGCTGCGAGTGTTCTGTCGTCTTCACGACGCTTCGCAAGAAGTAAAGTCGTCTTCGCAACGCCTCCCGAGAGAACGGCGTTTAAGTACACTCTTACCGCTCATTCACACTGGAAGTGGATCCGCGTTCGCAAAGCCGTTGTCGAACGCGGTTGTATAAAGACCCAGTACAATTGCACGCGCACTCGATGACATCAAGTGCGCGTGACATTGTACTGAATCTTTATAGAACCGCGTTCGCAACCGCTTTGCGAATGCGGATCCGCTTCCTGTGTGAATTAGCGGTTAATCTTATTCTCTGATAGGTTCCCGTTAAATTAACGTTTCACATATTCTCTTTGGAACGAGTCAAATTTGTATTAGGGTCGGGGCGCATATGTTGAACGCCAGTTCTCTTCATTTCATTTGTGCATTCTTTATCTGGAACACTATGTTGAGTGTCGTTCCAGTTACACACCGTTCCACTCACCCTGTTTCACTTAAGCGCAGTCTGTTCCAGATAAAACTTCCAGATAGTGTTTTTTGTATTTAATGTTTATAATAATAAATTTGTAAAATACTTCTCGGTATAAACTACGAAATATTTACAGATATATGAAACCCTTTCCGTATAAACTACAAAGAATGTGAAACATTGTTCCTCTTTGTTAAGTAGAACGTTTTTTTTTGCAAAAAAAAAAAAGTTCCGGTTATGACCGAAACCTAAGTGGAACGAGCTTAAGTGTGTGAAGACGGAGAAGCAAGGTGGGCCCGTTCGGCAACGACCAAGGGCTAAGCGAGGGAATGAGGCTCGTCTCAATGAAATCAGCGGAACAGGATCCACAGAAGGAACGTTGAAATGCAATAGTCTGCGGCTAGGCACCGCAGAAAGAGCCCCGTTTTTGCCTTATCATCGTCCTGAAGCCAATGAGAGTGTAGCATTAGGTGATAAGAATTACAATGAACGAATGACGACGCAAGGAGCCTAAACATAAAAAGGCACGCCATGCATTTCTTGCGCTGTCAGAGGCTATGCGGATCGCAAGTTCTTCTGCTTCTTGGGGAGGAGTTGCAGCGACTTTAGAACGCCGAACTCTGATTGGCTCTGATTGGAAGAGCAGTGGTCAGACCTCAATGCTAGCTGGCTTTAGGTCTACCCACTATCCCTCCAATCAGTGCAGATCAGAATTTGGCGTTTTGACGTCACAGCGACCCCCGAGCAAGAAGCAGACGAACTTCACCTGCGTATAGTTTTTGTGGGGGCACGACACAGCCATGCTGCATCTAACACGCTTCACAACCCAGGTCCTGCTCCTGTTTGTCGCGGCGGATCTAACCAAGCTGCATGGGACTACGTTGCACCCACCGTCATTGCCGGAGGACCACGTGCTTCGCTCGAGCTTCTCGGCAAGAGATAGCGCGGGCACGCAGTCACGGTGCCTGTCTTCCATCTTGAGCATCACCGTGCAGTGGCGCGTCGTTCGACGCTTCCCTTCCCACCGACGGAACATCTTCAAAAGCAGCTACACTGCCTGCAACCATCGGGGCACGACACAGCCATGCTGTACATAATACGCTTCACAACCCAGGTTCTGCTCCTGTTTGTCGCGGCGGATCTAACCGAGCTGCATGGGACTACGTTGCACCAACCGTCATGGCCGGAGGACCACGTGCTTCACTCGAGCTTCTGGGCAAGAGATAGCGCGGGCACGCAGTCACGGTGCCCTATCTTCCATCTTGAGCATCACCGTGCAGTGGCGCGTCGTTCGACGCTTCGCTTAAAACCGACGGAACATCTTCAAAAGGAGCTACACTGCCTGCAACCATCGGGGCACGACACAGCCATGCTGTACCTAACACGCTTCACAACCCAGGTCCTGCTCCTGTTTGTCGCGGCGGATCTAACCTTGCTGCGTGGGACTCCGTTGCACCAACCGTCATGGCTGGAGGACCACGTGCTTCACTCGAGCTTGTCGGCAAGAGATAGCGCGGGCACGCAGTCACGGTGCCCTATCTTCCATCTTGAGCATCACCGTGCAGTGGCGCGTCGGTCGACGCTTCTCTTCCCACAGACGGAACATCTTCAAAAGGAGCTACACTGCCTGCAACCATCGGGGCACGACACAGCCATGCTGTACCTAACACGCTTCACAACCCAGGTTGGTACTTAAAAAATGCAAAATGTTACCGTTCTAATAACCCCATGCTCTTTGAAGTTTCGTGCCCCATCGACCGCCAATGCGTACTAACCTGTTTTGTGGTTTGTGTAATGTTTTCGCTGCTGTGCTTAACAGCCTGCTTTACCTACCTCACGACACATGTTTCTTGTTTTTGGAGAGATTGCTAGACCTATCAGGAGATGTAGAACTAAATGCTGGGCCACTAACAGGAATCTAAAAATTAGAAGTGATGCTTCAAAGCCTCGCGGGAACAAATGAAGAGAACCAAAAGGAAACTCGGGAAAGGCTGGATTATATCTGTTCAGGAATC
This sequence comes from Ixodes persulcatus, assembly GCA_013358835.2. Lineage (NCBI taxonomy): Eukaryota > Metazoa > Arthropoda > Arachnida > Ixodida > Ixodidae > Ixodes > Ixodes persulcatus. Next base: position 831,601 of record JABSTQ010011488.1, on the reverse strand, counting down.
GGCGAACTTAAACAAAACGTTCATGCTCTGGAAAAGCAAATTCAGGAAATAAGCGAGGTTAAAGAAAGACTTAGCGTTGTTGAGGCAAGTGTTAGCGAATTAAGGGCTGATCTTGGTTCCACGCACGGAAAATTTGAATCACTCGAGTCCGAAATGGAGCATTTCAGAAAAACCGAATAAACATGGGAACAGTCATCTGTCATTGTAAAAGAGTTTGTGAAGACACACCTGGGCTTCGAAGCCGGTGTGATTGAGCGTGCGCACCGCGTGGGTGGCAAACGTGACGGCGCAAAACGCCCCATCGTTGTGCGCTTCCTCGACTATCAAAGCAGACAGGATGTTCTTCATAACGCTCAGAAACTAAAAAACGCTCCCTCTCTTCGCGTTTCTATTTCGGAAGTTTTCACACCACGAACCCGTCTACATCGTAGCAAACTATGGCAATTTGGTGAACAATTAAGAGAAAGAAATATTAAAGTCAAACTTGTCTACGATAAGCTATACGCAGATGGTAAACAGCTCTGCTACTGCCCCCAGAGTGACGAGGTGATTTTGCTAAGGCAACTTCAGAACAACAATATGACTGTGAGGTAACACGAGATAGCACGTAGCCATGAGGTAACACGACACGAGGTAACACGTAGCCAAAAACAAGTTGACGTCTCACTCATTCTCGCTAACTCGCGTAATCTTTTTTCTAAACAAGACGATCTTGCATCGGTCATCGACGATGCCAATGCTAAGATAGTAATAGGAACCGAAACCTGCTTAACACCTGAAGTTGAAAATGCGGAGCTTCTTCTGAGTGAGTCATTCAATCTATTTCGGAAAGATCGTACGCTGTCGCGGGGGGAGGGTTCCTTATTGCAGTTAGCAAATCTACTAACGCATCTCATTCCCGTTGATAGTAGCCTAGAAGTGTTGTGGGTTCGACTAGAATTTGCTCCCTCATGTCTTATTCTTGGTGCCTGTTATCGCCCTCCGGGAAGAGATAGTGGCTTTTCACAGAAATTGTTTGAATGCATCGAATCTATTAAATGTTCCGACCCGGATTGTTGTATTATGTTAGGAGGAGACTTCAACTGCCCTGGTGTTATCTGGAGAAAAGGGCGTATTGAAAATGCATGTTCAAACCCAATTGAAGCCTCTAATTTTTTGGATATAGCAAGCATTTTTAACCTTAATCAAATCGTTACTCAGCCTACAAGGAACAATGCTATTCTAGAGCTTGTGTTTACATCCTCTCCTCACAATATTAGGTCAGTTGATGTTCTTGGTATAATTAGTGACTATAACATTGTCTTTGTTTAAATGACACTCCCGATTGAGTTTAGAGCTACAGCACCAAGAATTATACATGATTATTCGAAAGTCAACAAGGAAGCTCTTGTTGCCTCTTTTCAAAGATTTACGTGCAAGTATTTAGAAAAGTTTAACAAAAGATCGCTTGAGGCAAACTGGAATATGTTGAAAATAGAGTTTAAGAGGCTAAAGTCGACTTTCGTTCCGAAAATTGTGCTAAAAACGAATGCTGAACGACCATGGTTCACTAACTGGTTAAAAAGACTATCTAATAAGAAAAAACGCCTATTTTTTAAAGCAAAGTTAAGTAATCTAGTTATAGGCTGGTCAAAATATAAGGAGTGCTAGAAAAAGTACAAATCTAAAATTAGAAAGGAAAAAAATAAATATTACGTAGTGACCTTCTAAAATTATTGAAAACAAACCCCAAAAAATTTGGAAGACCATCGGCCCTAAGCAGGAGCGAACTTTGCCTAATATTTATAATGAGCAAGGACAGGAGCTCTCCAACCATGATTCAGCAATCGTTTTTAATGAGAATTTTGTATCTGTTTTCACTGAGGAACAGTTTCCTTTGCCATGCGATCCAATTTGTGTATCCCCAACCATATTATGTGAACCTGTCACCTTTACACAAGGCATTTTGGCAATTATTGATCGACTCTCCCCAAGCTCTGCATCTGGCGAAGACGATATATGTTCGAAACTTTTGAAGGTAACATGAACCATATCTTGTCATCTACTATATCTCATTTTCAAGCAATCTGTAGAACTGATGTACCGTACCTTCCGGCGGATTGGAGATTTGGGAAAATGCTACCAATTTTTAAATCTAGTGATAAAAAACATGTCTCTAATTACAGACCAATTTTATTAACAAGTGTACCATGCAAAATTATGGAGCATGTCATATATTCCCATGTCATTAACTACTTATCTGACCGTGACCTAATTTGTAATAATCAACATGGATTCAGAAAAGGTTTTTTGTGTGAAACGCAACTTTTTGAATTTGTTACTAATTTGCACGAAAACATTCACTCTTCCAGACCTACTGATGCCATATTTATTGATTTTGCCAAAGCCTTCGACTCCGTACCTCACCAACGCTTGTTGTACAAGCTGTCTCAACTTAACATTCACCCTGTTATCATAAAATGGATTGCCACTTTTCTTGAAAATCGTAAACAGGCTACATATGTCGGAGAGAGTAAGTCTTCAAAATTATCACTGAATTCCGGAGTCCCTCAGGGCAGCGTATTGGGTCCGCTTTTATTTCTCATTTAAATAAACGATCTTCCTCTTAGCTTAACATTCTCCATAAGTCTTTTTGCAGATGACTGCGTTATCTACCGCCGCATCACCAACCCAGATGATCAAGCACCATTACAGCAAGACCTCAACATGATTTCACTTTGGTGCAGCACATGGAAACTGAGATTGAACACTAACAAAACAAGATTTATATCATTCGCCAGTCAGCCTTCTTCCACGCAAAGGAATTATTCCATTAACCACGAAGACATAGAAAAAGTTCGAACATACAAGTACTTAGGAGTAATTTTTTCAGAGGACCTCACCTGGAACGACCACATCAATAACACCGTTTCAAGTGCATGTAAATCACTCAGATACATCAAACGTAACCTTTTCCGCTCATCTCAGACAGTCAAACTAACCGCCTACAAAGCATTTGTGCGATCCAAACTCGAATACGCCAACATCATCTGGTGGCCTCATCAAGCATACCTTCTTAACAAGCTCGAATCTGTTCAAAACAAGGCATCACGCTTCATCATGCATGACTATTCACGAACCTCGGGTGTCACTATTATTAAAACCAACCTTGAGTTGAAACCTCTAACCGTTAGAACCAAACTAGCCCATCTTGCTTTCCTTCATGGCATCTACTACTCATCATCGGAATTTCGTAGCCTCTATCTTCAAAATCCATCTTACATTTTAAAGCGATGCGATCATCCACTAAAACTTCAGCCTCTCTTCTCCAGAACTAACAAATTTCAAAATTCCCCCCCTTTTACTTGCTATGGCCGACTGGAATTCCTTACCCGCTCACGTTGTCCATAAAACTAATACTAATAAATTTCGCGATATTTGTAATTCTCATTTGTAAAGTGTGATCAATGAATGTTTTTGTTTTGTTTTGCTGTTTACCTTTTAATATTGTACATTGAATGTTGTATTCATTCCACCCCTCATGTAATGTATCCCAATTGGGATACCTTTGAGGAAAATAAATCTGATCTGATCTGATGCAAACATCCCCCAGCACGCACCGATTGAGAAGGGCATCAGGTATTCCGGGCTCGGAAGGAGTTGGGATTCGTCGGGCGTCAGAAACCGGGATGGGTCGAACTGCTCGGGATTCTTCCAGTATCTTGGGTCGTTGTGCGTTGCCCAGTTGTTGGCTACGACGATAGTTCCCTTGGGGATTAGGTATCCGTTCAGGACGACATCTTCCGCGACCCTAGAACAATTAACATATCTTCAATTAATAAATTTAGGGGAAACGTTGATGTCCACAAAAAAAATTTGTGATGGTGATGAAGGGACAGAATTGAACAATGTAGCACAGGGGCAGAAGGAAAAAGGCAACAGACGACAAACATACTGCACAACTACAAACGCCGGTGTGTTTAGAGTTTTGTGTGGCCGGTCCCCTTTTTTTCTCTCTGCTCCTAGGTTACTACGTCTATCTTAATTGTTTAAACCAGCTCGCTTGACCTCTTGCTTTTGGTCAAATTTGTACACAACTCGTAACAATATATTTTTCAAAATACCAAACAGTATGTTGAAGCATTCCGCTCTGGCCGCGGTTTCCTTCATATTCGCAGGCCTTGCAACAGATTGTTGCGTTTTGTTTCAGCGTGCACCGCTGTTTCTTTCTTAAGGCGCTCCCTGCTTCGGACGTTGACAAACCCGTTATTGCAACGCCTCCCGTTCTAAAACAGTAGCGGCTGTTAGCTTCTTCAACCGCGACGTATTTCATTTTATTTCATTTATTTAGCTCAAAGACATCTTTACGGATGCAATACATGAGCGAGGATTTTACTATGGAGGAAAAAGCACACTATAAATATAGCTCTATAATGAAAAAGAAAGAACGACAGGGTAACAAAGTTCCCATTATCCGGTTCCAACATGCATGTAGCACATCATTCAAATTCAAGCATAATCAAGATTGCAAATTTTTAAGTTCAAAAGTAAACAAAAAGCCTATGGTAAATCTAAGAGGGAAAAGCCATGAAATCGATGACTAATTTCGTTATTTTTAATATTTGAAAGCGACTAAAACATCGACTCTATTGAAACAACGACACTCGAGTTTGTCAAACTAACATGTCCAAAGAGGTTTTGTGAAAAGAAAAGTGAAGCGCTAAATCTTTCCCGCGACGATGATTTGAAAAGCAGCATTGAAGCCCTTCTCTTACAATATAAAATAAAAGGCAAAACACAAAAAACTACATTGTGTTTCGGTTAAAGTAAACGCGCATTGCACATGTTTTTTTATGGCAACTTAGTCTAAATAGTTTTTGAATGCCACGCTTTAAAGCCTTGTGAACACATCCTATTTAAATTTGTTTTTGTGATATTCATCCGCTAAGGATAGCGCTCTGCAAGCGCGGTTGATGCCGCTCTAACTAGTCACAGGTTAGTGCGTAGGAATGGTGTGTCTGCTTTTGTTTGCTGTAACGTCGAAGGTATAAAAGACGAACTCGCCCAATCTGTAGTCTTAAAAGTTAGACCTGTCTAATAAATTGAAGCAACATTTTCAGGTTGTCTTTTCACATATTACTCGCCTGCCTAACTTCAAAAAACACCTTTACTCATGCTTCGAACATAATTAGTCAGCATGACAGTTTTATTCTATTGACCAACTAAAAATAAGCAAATAAAAAGTACGATACTATAGAGATTGAATTAATGTTCAATACTTTATGAAAAAAAAAACTAGCGCAAAAATATCTATATTCTCAAAAATCATTTATTGAGGGTCGTAAAGCCAAGTTTCGAAATGCGTAAAATAATGCTCTTGATATAAAGGATCACCAGTGATTCATGCATCAACGTAGTCCTATTGCACTGTCATGCCCAAGTGGCACAGTTGTTTAGGCCAAAATTTTTTTTGTCCGGATATTTAGGGCATTAAATTCCAGAAAAGCCAAGGTATAACAAACTTAATATTTTTGGCCCTAGTCTGAGTATCTTGGCCTAAGTCGCCAAACAATTGCCAGAGTTAGCATTCGCTCCTCGTTGATGGGTGGAGTCTTGGGCTCATGTCTGACGCTTTGGAAATTCTGAGGACAAGAAAAAAGCTTCAAATAAAAACAACAACACCGTATTTTGGAATTAAAGCTTTCGAGCAATGCCTTATAAAGTACGGAGTTAAGCTCTAAGATTGCCAAACTTGACCCAAGTTTGTCAATCCCAATGGCCTGACTTTTTCCTATTGGAAAGACCAGTTCAAACTGGTACTAGTTTCAAACTTGGGTATTGCTCCAGTTTGACCAGTTTTATAATGGTTGAACTGGTCAAGGTTGTTCGAACTGGTCATGATGGTTGAACTGGTCATGGTGGTTGAACTGGTCACACTGGTTCGACAAAAATATTTTCATTCGTTCACACCACCACTGCGCTTCGGAAATCTTTATTATACGCAAAAGTGGACACAATAAGCCTACCATAAGCATCGGCTAAACATACACTGAGCGCATACACATACGCGGCGCATACAAACATCAATACAACAGGACACTAACCCGATCACTACTTCCCAGCTCTGCGTTTCCGTCTTTTATACTTGTCATTTTGAACATATGGAATTTCTCGGTGACCGCCCAAGCAATAAAAAATATTCCCGGCATGTGGACTTTTTTCCAGCAATTTCATACCTCTGAGAGTATTTTGAACGGCTCAGGAGATGAATATCTTAGTAAAAAGTAAACGCTCGATCATGCCGTAATTATTTGAAAGCAAATAAATCAAAGTGAGACAGCCAATAAATAAAGTGAGAAAGAGGGGTCAACTGGTGAGCAGTGGGACCAGTTAGGCCAATCTGGTGACCATTTGGACCAGTTAGGCCAATCTGGTGACCAGTTGGACCAGTTAGCCCAACTGGTGACCAGTTTGGTCAGTCTGGTTACCAGTTTGACCAGTTCGGCCAATCTGGTGGCCAGTTCTGCCAATCTGGTGGCCAGTTCGGCCAATCTGGTGACCAGTTCGGCCAATCTGGTGACCAGTTCGGCCAATCTGGTGACCAGTTCGGCCAATCTGGTGACCAGTTCGGCCAATCTGGTGACCAGTTCGGCCAATCTGGTGACCAGTTCGGCCAATCTGGTGACCAGTTCGGCCAATCTGGTGACCAGTCAGGCCAATCTGGTGAATAGTTAGAAGGCGATCTGGTGACCAGTTAGATCAATATGGTTACCAGTTAGACCAGTCTGGCTACCAGTTGCACCAGTTTGATTTCCTGTTAGACCAGTCTGACCAGTCCAAATACCAGTCTGACAAGTTCGATTTTTAAACTGGTCTTTGCAACAGGGTTGGTTTAATAAGATTTTCCTCCGATGCGTTTGTTAGTGCCAAAGTACTTTTTTTTTTGCTTTTATACCTTTTCTATATAAAACATAACTGCCAAAGTACCAGACGAGAGTCAAAGACGCCACATCTCAACGGATCAACCTGCAGCAAAGCCTAACTCCTGCCTTCGTTTGGCAGTCTAGGCCCAAAGTTGTCAGGTAAAAATAGAGAAAGCCGAAATAAAGCGAAATTCTGACACTTTTTCTTTTTTAAACCGAGGCCCGAAAAGTCCTGGGTACAACCGAAAAAATAAGCAGTGAAGCCTGTTACTCTGACAGCCGTTTGGCAATTTAGAGTCAAAATAGTCAGACTCTGGCAAAAGAAAATCAAGTTAGGTAATACTGCGAGTAAGTGTTCCAAAATCTGTATTTGGCGCATCAAAACGCGTGGAGGGGCACACCAATCAAAGGGTTACTTGGAAAACGCGTAGGGAAGGCTAGATGACGATCTCAGTTAGGCGCGCTCTGTCATTGGTGGAAGTCGGGGGATACAAAAGCACGTGGATGCATCTGGCGTATAAAGAAACGCAGGAGGTGCGCAAGGCGCAGACGAGCTTGCGGAAGTGTAGCTTCGCATTTTAAGACTTTCTGTGTCCGCAAATGCCCAGCACATACCAATTGTGGCCCAAAGCGCTGTGCTTGTTTTGAAGCCTAATTAGGACATTTCCTTTGGACTAAGGCCCAAAGAAGCCAGCTGACAACCGAATAACCAGGCAGTTAACCCTAACTCTCTGCTTGTTTTGCAATTTAGGGGCCCAATAGTCGCAATCACTTGCGAAATTATTTTAAGTTAGTTTTGTTTCCTCTGGAACCGAGGCTCAATGGAGTCAGCTGACAACCAAACAACCCGGCAGTTAAGCCCATCTCTGCAGTTGTTTTGCAATTTTTGAACAAGAAAGGTTGGGGGAAGCCTAAGCTTCGCCTTTAAGATTGGAACGTGATAGCTTTACCCGGCCCCGTCGCAAAGCCTTTTCATATACACTCGCGTTCGTTCCCGCATCTCAAGCCGTGCAAGCGTGTGCGCGTTTTCTATTCGGTAGCGTCACGTGTCACGTGACGTCTCATGACGCCAGGTAACGCGTAACGTGATGACCTATGAACCCGCCAAATTTAGCGGAAAGTTTCTGCCAAATTTAAGTGGACCGAATGACCTCAAAGCTACGTGTAACGTCGACCGCGTGACGCTACACGTGGCTGCGTGCGTTGTATTATGGGATTTTAAAAGCTCAGTTATTTTATTTATTCATTTATTTTGTACTTTCGCGGTGCCCCTATACAGCCCGCGGGCCTACAGGAGGGTGCACCAGTGCATACATGCAAGAGTTCAAGCAGCTCAAGTTAGAGGATACAAAAACATGCCTTGAAAAAGAAAAACAATTACATGCGTGTCCCAACCGGGCTTTTCTTTTTTTTATGGGCCCTTTAAGGTTCCACCAAAGAAGACGCCGGATTTTCTTCGACAAAAGCTCCTAAACGCTATCGCGTTAACAGCCACAAGCTCTGGTCAAAGAATGTGAGGTGAGGTAATAACTTGGCGTGTTTTTTTTTCTTTTTCTTCCCTGAGGCCCTAAATTACCGGACAACATTTAAATGTGGGTCCAAAGACCTGTGCTACTAGGGAAGTCTAATTCTAGCATTTCCTCTGAAACTGAGCCTCAAACAAAACCAGAGAACAGCCGAAAAATTTTCAAGATTAGGCAGTTAAGCCCAATCTTGCAAATGTTTTGCAATTTAGGGCCAAATTAACCACAAACTCTGGCAAACAAAATGTCAGGTACGGTTAAACATTGGCTTTTTGGAGCCGTCTAGGCCCTAAACTATCAAAGAATATCTAAATTTTGGCTCAAAGAACTGTGCTTCTTGGGGAGCCTAATTCGGCCGTTTCCTCTGAAGCTGAGGCTCGAAGAAGTCAGATAACAAACGAAACACCAGGCAGTTAAGCCCAAACCTGCGCTTGTTTTGCAATTCAGGACCAAAATAGCCACAAACGCTGGCTGAAGGATGTAAAGTAAGGTTACACTTTGGCTTTTTGGGGGCCTTTGAAGCCCTAAATTCCCATTTAAAATTTAAAATTTGGCCCAAAGAGCTATGTTACTTGGGAAGCCTAATTTGGACATGAAGACTCAAAGGAGCCAGCTGATATCCGAACACAGAGGTAAGCCGAACCCTGCACTTGTTTTAAGATTTAGGGCCAAAATTGCTACAGATTTCGGTCGAATAAAGTCAAGATAGGTAATACCTTGGCTTTTTTTGGCTTTCAAACCCCTAAATTGTCGGAAAAAATCATACTTTTTGTCCAAACTCCTACACTAACTGGGAAACGAAGTCATCTTACTCTCTGGGCAGGTTTAGCGTGCTGACGGTCTTCCAGCGATACATTTCCCAAATGACGGCCATGGTGTAGGGCATGCCGTTGTGGTCTTCCCACTTCGGGCTGCGGCAGGACCCGACCACCGCGTCGATCTCTTCATGGATCCTGGCTTGAACCGCGTCCGGGTTGGCGGCGCAGTGCAGGAGGATGTACAGGATGGTGGCTGCCACGGTGCTCGATCCGGCGATCAATAAATCAACCACACTGCCGTGAAGGGTGTCAGCTGTCCGTGGCAACAAGAATTACTGTTATGGCTAGGCTTTCCTGCTTTTGGGAATTTATTTTTCTTTAAATTCGGGGTTGTTATTACGGAGTATTTTATTTCTTAATTTCAAATATTCGGGAGCACTTTTCGATGCAAGAAAAGAAATTAGTGTTCATAAAGACACGGAGTCCCGTGCTCTGTTTCTCCTTAAGTCCAGCCTGCGGATCCTAGGGTGTCGTGTTCTCATCCAGACCGAGATCTTGGTATCAAGCCAAAAAATCCCCAGCTGGTCCAAATTAACCCTCAGACCCGCACTGGAACGACCAAGATATCATTCGTGTATTTGGTACTTAAAACCTCCAAAGTGTTATTCGATGCTCAATCAATCAGCGTCTAAAACGCAACGTCATATTTCCAGCTCTATGTGTTATCGTGAAAACTTTCATGTTTAGTGATAGCCCAGTGATTTGTGCTTTTAGTGTCTGTTCATGCTTTTGACTGCCCACGAACATATGATTAAAAGTATAATTTTATATACAATAATGGTAAAAACATTACGCCTATTTCAAAAAGAGTGAGCAATCCATAATTGTACTTGAAAAAAAAAACAGCATTCAATCGAAAAGCACAAGCCATGTCCCGCTTAAAATGATATTAACCGTAACAGCTCACGAACACACCGTATAGCCTAAGAATTCGGATAACACTATCCTAATAGGGCCCAAGGGCGGTGTCTCGTCGAAAGGAATGCCACGAATTTAACAAAAAATGCTTATGCGTATAATTGCTAGGCAATTGTGTTGTATACGTAAAACGTTCTACATCACCAACGTTTAGCGATACTCCGAGTTTTCAGACGTCTACGTCCACGGCGCTCTTCACCAGAGGGTTCAACGCGTACCTTGTGTACAGTTGGTAGTTGTTCTTAAAATGAAGCGACACTACCGCTAATCGGGCTGAGAAACCCGGCGACCTTCCAGAGCCTTCCATTCTCTCGAGCTCCTCTCCCCCTGTACGCACAGAATAGCGTACGCAAAATGTAACCTCGTCGCCACCACGCATGCGCAGAACACTAACCGCGTTTTGCGCTTTACGCGCGTACGCAAGAAGTTTTTGCGATGCTCCAAGGAGAATTCGAGATGCACAAGAAGTTGGCTAAAGCCGAGATAGTGGACCAATTGAAGCGCGCTCGTAGGATACAGGGATAAAAGAAAAGTGACATAAAGAGCGAAGATGGGGGAAGTTGTCTTGTCCTGTCTCCGTCCTGTGGTCTCTTTTCTTTTATCCGAGACAAACACTGTTACAAGATGACGACTAGAAGGACCACGGCCGCCTTGGCGGCCGTCGTGAGCGCGACGTGTGGAGCGCCCTCACGACTTCGGTTTCCAATATAGGACAACGTTGCACACCTACGGGAGGTACACGCCACAAAGGTTTTGGAAGATCCAGCTAGGTGGGCAACGATCGCCAGAAACTCAGCTTGCTACGTGCAATGTCTTTCCGGCAAAGAGCAGATGCCCGACCTCTCTCACCGAGGGGATGCGAGCGGTCACGACCGTTACCACTGGCGTCGTATTTTCGTATTTAGACAAATTTAAAATATTACTCTGGATCAAGGACTTTTTTTTCATCTTTCAATAATAGAATATTCTGTGCGAACTTAGTTTTCTTAAATTTTATCTTGGTGGCGTTGTAAGCGCGAAATGCTTGGATTCTGCGTTGCTGCGAATAAACGCTATTCTAAAACTCTCTTCCGCACCGTGAGCTAACAAAAGCGCTAAATTTAACGCTAACGTGCGATCAAACTTTCTGCGTTATTCTAAAACGCCCTCGTGCCTTCAAACAATGGACGATACGAATGTGCGCAAATAATTGCGATATTTTAATCGCGTGTGTCATATTGCGAAAACAACTATAAAGAACGTTTTCAGTTGTCTTAAAGTCACTGTGGTCTCTGCCAATAAGTTTCGTTTTGAAATGGGACTCAATGAAAAACGAGTATCCAGAGCACCATCTGCTACCAAACATCTGTTCGCCTACTTTCGCATGTTAAAAAAGACAAAACAAAAAAAACTAATCTGTTTTTTAGCCCCAGGTGCTACATGTGAGGTTAACTGAGTCGGGTTTTCATGCACCAGACAAAAATATTAACTTAGGCGTAAAATTACATGGTGAAGTAAACCAACAAATAGAAGAGACCAACTGAAGATTGAAATGTTGCAAAATGTTTTCGGGACTAGTCCGTTTCGTATAGGGCACTTGTTGTATTTGGTGCATTGCCTATTTTCCCAGGCCATGGGAGGTGCATGCAGTTCACTCATTTTGAACAGAATTCCCTTTTTATATCTGAGTCACATGATTTATAAACAGGGGGGCAGGCAGCCATACCTGTGGCGCCACCTCTTATGCCGAACGATAACTAACAGATACAACAGCACTGAAGGCTCAAGCAAATGGTGAAACATGAAAGGTCCAGCGTCTTGAAATATATTCATATGTCCGCATATAAACCATGTACCAGGAATTAAAAAAAAAATATTAAACGAGATTTCAGTTTTATAACAATATAAGAATAATTTGTGCAGCCTTCTTTCAAGGTGATTAGTAATGTTTTACCAAGGCACGGAGCTTGACGCAGTTAGCACAAACAGTCTATTGACCTTCATTTTGTTCTGTTCTTAGAATGCAAAGGCGACCATCATTCATGGCGTGTTGAAAAAAAAAAGGCTAGAGGTACACCGAAGCACTTCTCATGAGTTGTGAATGCGAACGTATGCGCGTGTTACAGGCGCGCTCGCGGCACGGACACGCATCACCGTGGGGCGGCGGTCGTTGCAACTGACGCGCGCAGCGGCCAATGGGAGCCTCGTCGACGCGCGCCGGCCAATGGGACTGAAGCCGAAATCCATCAACTTTACTCCGCTCCTCTGGGGTAGAGGAAACTGGGTGCCGTTGTCTAGGCTTTTCGCGTGGTCTCATAGCTGGGAGCTGGCTTCACGTGGAGAAAGGATTTCAGGTGCCGTTTGGCGCGATTCAAACTGATGACGTCGGCTCGCTTCATGGGGGACAGTTAATAGTTCCGTATTAATATGCATCCGGGACGCCAACCCGTGGCGGGTAAAATTTGGTGCTCGTCAATGGCCTATCTGAGGAAAGTGGCAGAGTACACCAATATCTTGCTTGCGCTCTGTTGATAAGTTACTAATATTATGCCAATCAGATTGCTGACTTATGGTCGAGAAGTTAACCATAGTCTGGCCTTTGAAGATAATTTGTTTCAAAGTATCTGCGGATATATAGGTTGTTTTTTTACGCTTTGAAAACCTTTTTAAAAGGCCGTGAAGTATGCAGAAATGCTGTCTGTGTAGTTGAGTTATAAGGCCAGGGGGATATAATATAAATAAATGATCGTCCCAATTAGACAGTTTATTAACTAACATTTGTTGATGGACTTTTTTATTCGCGAAGATAAGCATACGATCGCAATTAAGAAACTTGCAGATCGTCGTCCAGAACCACTAAATCAGTATATCTTAGAAATATGAATCACTTGGGAAAAGCGGCGGTGCGTCAAAGCTACCACTTGTGTAAAATTAAAGACGTTTACGATTTTCTGTAACATCGAATTAGAGCGCAGCTCTTGAGGAGGAGGAGGGGAGCGTATGCCCCTCTTCCTTTCATGGTAAAAGTAGCGAGGAAACGTTTCCGCTGAATTTAGCGGGAAAGGTTTACCCTCGTGACGTCACACGTGACATCACGTGCGACATCACACGTTTCGTACCACCATGACGTCACGAGGGTAAATTTAGCGGAAATACTTTTCCGCCAAATTGAGCGGAAAAATTTTCCCGCTAGATTTAGCGGAAATATTGGCAATGTTTGATGCGTGTGACGTCACACGTCACACGTGACATAATACGCAACGTTATTATATTATCTCAGTTACGGAACTGGTCATAGACGCTGCATGCACGAACAGTACCCCCCCCCCCCCCCCCCTCACTCACCACGACTCGCCCGGCGTCGCTGGACGCGCCGCCGGACGGCTGCTTTGGTAACTGAATCGGGTTTTAGTACAAAATGGGGGTGCGCGTGATGGTTTTCCTAAAATTTTTAGTTTGCCAGGTTGTGCAGCACATTAATATTGTTTTTATACAACCATGCCTCAGCGGGGATTTCAGGTAGCGCGTCCCTACCTAGGTGCATCTTAACTTCGGTGAGTTTGTCGCGGCGCGTCCGCTGGGGAGACGGGGGGTGGCACCCCTGTAACCCCGTTGGCTCCGAAATGGCCGATTTAAGGCCTGTTCACACATGCAGCGGAGCGCTACAAGCGTAGCGCTTACCTCGCTCTAAGCGCGTGCTGACGGGAGCGTCACCAGCTTTGTATCGCACCGTCAAAACTGTTGCTCATGGCAGACGATAAGTAGCTGACGGCAACGTGAGAGCGCTACTCAGCGCTTCGCTACATGTGAGAACCGACCTTAAAGCCAAAATAGATGTCACGTGCAGTTCCTCGAGTGACCGCTGCGGGAGAAATGGCGGCGTTGTGATCGCCATTTGGCGCTGCAGCTGTGCTCTTTGGAACGCACAGTTATGAAATGGAACTGTAGATGGCGCTTCGAACGACACCGGGCGGATTGAAGTGAGTGAGGGGGGGGTACCCCCCTCCGCGGGAGTTCCACAACTGAGGTAATCTAGTAACGTTGATAATACGTCATGCGTTTCCTATATTGACGTCACGCGTGACGTCACGAGGGCACGTTCGTGAGGGTAACCCTCGTGACGGGGTTGCCCTCGTTACGTCATTATGGGAAACGTCCCATAATTCAACGCGCGGTTACGCCGACGGCGACGCCGCACAAGCCGAGAATGTGCGCTTAAATGTCCGTTCACACACTTGCGACCTCTTAGAACCGTATACCTTGGTACCACTTAATATCGCTTACGGCGAGAGGACACTGGCGCCGCCTGTTGGGTAGCAGTGTAAACTTGGTGGCCCGGCAGATTTCCTACCTCTCTCGCTCATTATCCTTTTCTTCTTGACTCGAAAAGCTTTTGTCAACGTTATAAACGAGCCTTTCTTATAGGTATTACGCACATTTGACCTCGGAAATCCCGCAAAACCTTAGATCTTGTGAAATGCAGTTCCAAGGTCACCGCATAGATGGCACCAGAGTGCCAGTGTGTTCCCTCGTCCTAAGGAATTGTAAGAGGTTTCAACAGGTCTCGTCTCTCTCGGTCCTACTCGGTTGCAAGTGTGTGAACGGGCCTTAAGAGCTCCGCTCCAATAGGCGCAAGGTTGGTAGAGTGGAAACGTTTCCGCTCGGATTCGCCGTCCCTTACCATCCGGGTTTTCGTGCCTCCAGCTTTTCACCCATTTGCGCGAGTGGTAACTTCAGCGCAACCGCCCCGCTTTCGACGTGCTCTAAATATTTCTCAAATTCACTTATTTAGTGTTTATTTATTACGCTGACCGAGCTTGTAGTTGAAACCGTATGTATATCTTAGAAGAAAGAGTAAGTGCGCAAACCAGCTTGTGTAGATTGAACACAATTGCCAAAAACCCCAAGACCAGGCTAAGAAAGACAGGAGAAACACAATTTTATACTAATCTTGGTATATTTTTAAATTTGTGTTTATATTTACCAAGTAAAGGGTAGTTAACGCATTTTACTTAATGATCTGCTTGATGACGGCCGTTATGTTTTGATATTATGTCCCCCTGGCCGTATAGCTCACCTGCACAGATCGCATGATTGTGGCATTGACGGATTTTTTTCAAATAAAATCTGCGAAAACTAAAAATGTGTTTGCTCATATTTGAGGACATTTGTTTCCGCTAGTTCCTTTCGTTTGTTTGCTTTACAAAAAAAAAACAAAATGTTGTCCCGCTGATTGTTAACTGCAGCCGTATAAATCCGCAATTACAAAACAGTCGTGTTCTAGATGGCGCAGTGTGATAAACGTAGAGACTTTAAGGTACAAAGGATGCAATTCTCTTCATATTTAATTTTCCCAAGCGCCCCAAGAGCAGAAAGACCCTTCATTATGAAGGGCTGAAATTTCTAAAACTGATAAATCGGTATTTGCTTATCCCGGCCTAGTGTTATTTCGTGCGCGTCTTTACAAGGCACAAATTGCGGTACTTACGGTTGACGTCGGGATCAGGTTTTGCACGGTGCTGCGTTACCATAGTAAGGTAGCCGTCAATGAAGTGTCGATTCACGTCTGGATCCAGAGAGTCCAAACGGTGATTGATTTCATGGCTGATAAAATAAACTCTAAATGTATCTTCATCGTGCAGGTAAAAACCGGATACAAATACTGTGCAGTGGGGTATGAGCTGCGCTAAGTGTTTGCATTTATAATAGCTCTTCTGAACTGAAGGCTCACAATGATGGATGACAAACTTAGCATATGGCAAGTTCGCCAAAATTAGCAAGAGTCTCACGGGTCTTTTTGTAGTATTTTACGGTGATGTCTTACTCACCTCGCGGAAGCCAGAACTGAGGCGCTAGGCTCCTCAAACACAAAGTCGGGGCCCAAGTTAAGGGAGCGTGCCAATTGGACTCTGGCAACCATGACTCCGAGCTTCTGTCTCCACTATGGCTTCGACTTTGTGCTTGGGCAGAGCTGTATTTTGGGAGAGTTTGGCCAATAGGTGGAGCAAAGGCCGCCACCAGCGCCGAATAATCTCCCCGCGGTTAGAGCGCAAACTGAAAGTGGGACAGAGCGTCGACCACTCAGCAGATAGCGACGTCGCAACATTGGAAACGACATTTAAAGCGTGAAATTGAAGCGTTCGATCTCGGCGTCTCCGAGACAGTTTGCTCTGAGCCGTCTTGCTAGAACAGCGTCTCAGCTGAGACTGGGTGAACGAGAGCACTGAGAAAGCTGGGGCGCGCGAGCGCCTCGAGACGCAGCTTGAGTCCCGCTGAGCTCGTGCGCTGGCTTTGGCACTCCTTTATTTCCCACAGTCTCAGCTGAGACGCTGTTCCTAGCAAGTCGGCCCTGGCTTGGAACTCACGTTCGTTTTTTCTACCGTAGATAATGGACGTGACGAAAACCTCACATGCGCCAAGTTTTCAGTCAGCAAGAGTTATACCTTTTTTACTCGAGCGACGCTGAAACGGCTTAAACTAGTTGAGTCGCATTTTTAGAGGTCACGACCACCGCTAGGGGCTGTTTCGCGGCCTGTAGTTGGCCCTGCGATGCTCGCCTTTTCGAACCAATGAATGGCCAAACTGTCCCGATACACGGCTCTGAGCTTGGGGAGTCTCGAGCCCCTGTAAGATAGTCAGTTTGCGTCAAAAATATCCTAGCCTGTTAACTGTGTCTTATCTCTTGGGAGAGATATCCTGGCGGCAGCCCGTGAACTCCTTCATGACGTAAGGCCCAGTGGAACAGCCCGAGCGGGGGATGTTTCTCACTCTTAGTCGAAGTCACGGATGAACCGGGAACAACGCAGCAATTTCGCCCACCCGGCGATTCAGGCTTTTTCGCCATAACCTCGCACTACGGTGCATGGATGACTTTGGAAAACGCGTTTGCACCCCGGTCCAGCTGGGATATCGGCCTTGGGCGAGCTTTCGCGCCTACTCCGGTTGTTCCACCGAACGCTACGTCATGGAGCAGTTTAACTGGCGCCAGGGTGGTATTCCCACAGGATATTTGACACAGTTCCGGTGCTTCCTATAACTCTAGGGCGGGCTGTAGTACTTGACGTATGATTAATTTTGGTCCCAATGACTCGGTACAGTCACTAGGAAGATTAGAACGGCAAGGCGCGTATTTCGAACGTCGGGCCTCCAGCATGTCAAAGCATACCTTCCGTCATGCTTAGGCAACACGCGAGCGCTCCAGGTTCACGAAACGTCGAAGCATTGTCGAAGGTAAGAAGCTCGCGCTGGATGCGGAATAATTAAACTACCACCTTGCCCTTCTTTCTTTGTGAGTGACCAGAGTTATGACACTGAGTTAGGCACATTTTCCGGGACGTTTTTAAGTTATAATAATTAATTATGAGTGCGCGCAAAGCGTGCCTAGACTACGTTTTAGATAGGGCAATTAAAAATTTTGGTACATAAAAGACACCACAGATTTAGTACGACTTGAATTTCTCCCTTTCACAGTCAGAGGGGTGCTGTGAAAATTCTCAGAATCGACGTTTGCTGAAGCAATGCGAAGCTCATGTTCGCCTGCTTCTTTAGCGGGGCTTGTGGTGAAGTCGAAAGACGCCGAGTCCTGATTGGATCTGTTTTAAGGATAGTAGGTAGACCTAAAGACAGCCTGCTTTGAGGACTACCCACTATCCTTCAATCAGAGCCAATCAGAGCTCGGCGTTTTTCTAACGTCACCACAAGCACTGCAAAAAGAGCAGACGAACTTGCGCTCAGCGTTACTATAGTATACCGGACTTGTTATGTTTTGTGCCAAACAACTGTACCTTCATATTCACCTTGAAGTAACACCTTTTAGTGTGATAGTTGGTTCATGATTTGTAGAAATAAATGAACTGCGCAAAGGACGGCAGGTCGGCGACCGGGTGGCTGAATGAAGCAGAGAGCGAGCGGTCTCGGAGGGAGTGGACCGATTGCTACGCACGGCAAGTGATCGTCCACCAAAGAAGCCTCCCTTCAGAAAGGTAGTGACTTTCCTTAAAGACAATGGTCTCAACATTATGCAGGCAGATAAGGAAGGGGGATTTGTCGTCATTCCCTCTGGGATGTTCGATGTTAAGGCCACCGAAGCTGTTCAGAAGCACTTTAAGCAGGTGGAATTTTCTCCGAAAAAACAAAAGAAGTTAGCTTTAAGGCTCCTGAGGGACCAGAACCTAGAGGCACTGTGTAAGGCTATAAAGAAAACAGAAGTTGACCATCTGGAGGTCTTCTTCACGGGAAAAACCCACAAACCTGACTGCCCCCTTCGCGCGATTGTTTCCGAGAAGGGTTGTTGGCAAAAAGTAATCGGCTCGTACCTCCAGAGCCATCTTAACAAGATTGTGGGAATGGACCCTTACCTGGTCCGAAGTTCCAGTGAAGTGGTTCGTGAGTTGGAGAGCGGTTTCCCGTCTGCAAAGACTGCCTTCTCTGTGGACATTCAGGACCTGTTTTATTCGGCTGCCACACGAGGGCTTGTTTACAGCCGTCAGGGACAGCATCGAGGAGTTTGGTGAAATTAGTTTTCAGAGTGAAAGCGGTATTAGCACTGAGAGTTTCTTTGAACTGTTGCGGTTCTACTTGAGCTCTACAGTAATTGCGCACGAGGAGAGGTTTTATGTTCAAAAGACCGGCATTTGTATCGGGTCCGCGGTTGCCCCCGTGCTATGTGATATGTATTTGTCCTTTTTTGACAGGCGCTTGCAGCAACAACTTTGCGATCAGCATGTAGTGCGCGTTTTTAGATACAGTCGATGACTACCTTGTGCTTTTAGATATCGAAAGTTCTGATTGTATTCACAAGGCTGTTTCTAGCATTCTATCCATTTTCGTATCAGCATCCGACGGCCTTAATTTTACCCATGAATTGACCGCTAACGGTTTCATCCAGTTTTAGATCTAAAAATAACGTTTAACGACAACCACATCTGCTGGTCATACCACCCTAGGACCAAGAAGGGTCTTTTGCCCTACGACAGTGCTCAGTCAAAGCTTGTTAAAAGAGCCATCATTATGTCTAGCTGTACATCAACATTAGAAAAATCACGTGTTCACGAAATGGCGTGCAGTTTCCGTAACCAGTGTGACCGCCTTACTACCGCAGGGTACCCCCAACACTTGGTCTCTGCTTTATGGGTGCGCTTGCTACAGAATCAGAAAACTGGTATTAATGAGCAGAGGCGAAAAGAAAAAATGCGCCTGCATGTCATCCCGTACCACCACGGGCTGTCCCATAACCTGAAAAAGGTGGCGGCCAGGTATGGTCTCTCGATCGTCTTTTCAGCGCCCTGAAAACTCAGTAAAGTGTGCCCTATGATGAAGCCAAGAATGAACATCAACAAATGCAAAAAAGAGCACAGCACGCGCTACACGGAATGCGCATCCGGTGTTATCTATGAAATTCCGCTTTCTTGCGGGCGAGTATACATTGGCGAGACTGGACGTTGTTTCAACCTGAGGGCACGTGAACACTTTTTGTCGATAAAAAACAACACAGGCGGACATCTGCCTGTACATTGTTTGAACTGCGGTTGTCATCCTGATTTGCAAAGGACACGTGTTCTCGCAAGAGCAAATGAGGCAACGGAAAGAAAACTCGTAGAAGCCTACTTCATTAAAAAGAAAGGTCACGACTGCATACGCATGCAATCTGTTTCCCTATCAGACAAGGAATTTTCTTTTTTGGATGGTCATGTTTAAACCTTATTTCGCCGCAAAATGATTGCTGCTGCTATATATACTGTTGTGTCTGCGCCAAGTAAACAGTTGGAAGTCTGCGCTCCGTGTGTCGTACTCGTTTCTACCTCTGTCCTCGTCCTTTGCGCAGTTCATTTATTTCTACAAATTCTCATTGAAATAGACCATACAGATCAATTGGTACAAATATTTAAGCCGCTCTAAATAGAATATTTGCTGATATCGTACACGAGCTACTCCTGATGGCAGAGCAAACACCACCTAGAAATATTCAAAGCCTGCGAGCAGCCTTCTTTACCTCCACATGTTGGCATCAGATTCAGATGGCGCAAACTGAGCAATTGGACTCAAGACCATCGCCGAGGGTTATTCGAACGATTGACGGGACACGAGTCTCAGCCGAACGTTGACGCTGCACTCGTATCCAATCAATAGATAGATTTAGTATTGCGCAAAGGTGCAAACACAAGCACTAAGCCTTTGTGTTAGCGCTGCCTGCTCCAGGCTGGAAATGTGCGTCGTCACCATGCGCTAATCCAAGGCGGCAGTTCGGGCTCCTCGCAACCGAAGTGTGTAACACGTATCGCTAACGCAAACACACAGTGCACGAGTTCGCTTATATACGCACTACTAAAACTCACTGTTATCTGCGTTCGATGTCACTGTGATGACGTCAAAAGTAAAGTCCACGGGCTTTGATTATTCTAAGTGACGTTGGCAGGGTTGGCTTTTTAGAATTCAAAAACGAAGAGTTGAGGGTAGTGATGTCGTCTGTTTACCATACCTCTATTTATCGACTTAAGCGAACATTTATTTAAAATTGCGCTTAAAATTGGTCACCGCGTACTTTCGATTTGAAGATTGCGGAACATCTATTTGTATTTACCCAACGAACTTGAGGAGATCTCGTGCAAATTTCGAGCCTTTGTATTCTCCGAGGATGGGGATATATGGTGACATCCAATCGAGCCAGCTAGGCAGTGGGTTCACAGGAGGGACGCTGAAGAAGATCCTAACAAAGGTCTCCAAATGTTGCTCCAGCTGGGCTAGCCTCGGGTCGCTGGACGCGTAACGGCTGCCCAGAACGAGAGCGGCGATGGTGTTGGCCACGGCGGGAAGGAGCAAAGGCCGCATTCTAAGTGGCTGACCCCTCGCGTCAGCCACCTTGTCTCGAAGACACTGGAACTCCTCCTGTCGGGCAGAAGAATAAAAGATTACATAACCTTGGTTATGCTGACAATGACCGGGAGCACATAATGTTTTCTGAAGGAACTGGGCAAACGCTATGACGTATGTGACGTCATGTGACGTCGTGGGGTCACGTGACTGACGACACGTAATCTCATTGTGTCACGTGACGTGATAGTCACGCAACATCATCGCCTCGCTTGACGTCGTGGCGTCATAATAATATCGTGACTTCGTGTGACATCATCTTGACGTCACGGAGACGTCGTTGTAACGTCATGGTGTCACACATCGTTAACGTTCCTCGTGACGAATATTCATGACGGTTCGTTGCGGTGTTTCAAGATGGTTCCTAATGACGTACCTCATGACGCTTCTTTATGGCGGTGCTCCATGATAGTTCTTCATAACGATTCTTTATGACTGTTCTTCATGACGTTTTATGACTGCGCTTCATGAAGGTTTTTTTGTGACGGTTCTTTATAGCGTTTCGGCATGAGAGTCCTCCATGACGGTCCTCCATGGGAGTTGTTCATGGCGGTTCTTGATGACGGTTCTCAATGACGATACTCCATGACGACACTCCAGGACGGTACTCCATAACGGCTCTCAATGATGATTCTTTATAAAGGTACTTGAAAAGTACACATTTCGGCAAAATCTGCCTGGTTAGGTGAGTATTAAGAAAAGGTACCTCATAAAGGTACTTCATGACAGTTTTTAATTACATTTAATTTAGGTATTTAACTTTTAAAGGCCCGGTTAGAGCATTACTAAAGCGGGAATTTCACATGTCCAGATTTTCAAAAGTGTCCCGATAATTGTGTCAGATATCAGTACACATCTAGCAAGCAGTTCCCATTTGGTTTGCATCACCTTTGTTGTCCCGAATTGTTTCGATTTTACGTTGAGTGTCCCAAAAAATTCAACATAAACCTGATTGTCCCGAGTTCCCATTAAGTGTCGTGTTGTTTAACTGAAATGCGTGTATACAATGTGCTTTCACCCATTGATAACAGTGTTGCATCGACAAGGGGCCAGCGTGGCTTCCTTGGCCTACGGCCCCAACGGTGTTCAAACCGCATAAGTTACCTATATGAGCCGGCTGCCTTCCCTGCCTTGTAAAGCATTTGATACTGCTGGATATACTAAGCCACCGACCGATAGTGCCGCGCACGGCTGCAGCCGACGTGTTTGCCCCCAAAAGAGCCGCGCGCGCTCCAACAGGTCGATCTATAGCCTCCTATTTACTGACAAATCCTGCCAGATCGCCACGAGAAGCAGCCGCCGAAATGAAAAAGGTGGAGCGGCAGACAACGGATGAGAGTAGAGCCACGTGACTGTCACCACGCTGCGGCGAGACGTCGAAATAAACTTCTCCCGAGCGAACAAGTGGGTTTCGAGTTCTCGCCGCTGCAGAAGCTGTGCGCTGACGTCCAGGTTCCCCGAGAAATGGCTCTTTGATGCTCTGTGCTACCAGACTCTCGCGCTACAATTCTCTCGCTTTAAACCTGCTACAGGGCCCTCTATGGCTCCGTCATCGAACTGCCAGGCTTTGTGAGCATAGAGGAGGCTATGGCCGATCCCACCAGCCAGTTTGACAGCGCCACCGCTCCCGCAATGCATGGAAGGACCTTTAGTCTTTCTGCACGTGCGACAGCCCCGCTGGAGCTCTGCGCGTTTTGAGTACGAGACGGCAAGAGCCCTCGCATGCACGGCCGTCTGCCTCCTGTCAACTAAAAATATGGCGGCGTCACGCATGCGCCGTACGCTTAGTGTAATCGGTCTATTGGTCTGCGATGGGTTCCGGCCACGCGCCGCCGTTTCCGTGCGCGCTCCTGCTGGCGCGTCGTTGTTGGACGTTTCGGCGAAAGACAAACTTCGCAAGTCGCTCGAGAAAAACCCTGACATAAAGTGGGTTTCGCTCACCAAAAACTCCCAATTACATTTATGACTTGGATGCCGAACGAGCCCTTCAGGTTTTTGCCACTTGTGTCTGATGAAGTGGAGCGATCGTTCTCCAAATTTAAGAATTTGTTAACAGAAGAACAGCACAGCCTAGGCAAACAGACACTTGACATGTTCCTGACCCTTTCCTTCAATGCACAAGAGTAGAACGAGAGTTTTGGAATAATAAAAATAATAAAAGAAAACCGAAATGTTACGACCGGGCTTTTTAAAGTGCGCGTCATTTTTGATCGTGCGCATATTGCGATATGTAGACGTCGTCCTTCCCTTCGATGGGAAACTTGCGAGTTATTGACGTAAAATGCTGGCTACCAAAAAGATGCGCGGTCATCTGTCAGCAGCTGGTCGCTCGGGAAAATCGAATTCAACCGAGTTCTTGCCGTTCTTGGATGTCGACCGGCGACCAACATTTGTTTTATTTTTGTTTTTCGCTGACCCTGATTAACGTTCGGTACGAAATATTTGCTTATTTAAGCGAGGTAACTACATTTGTAATCTGCTTGTTTTTAGCCCACCACGGCGCAGGTAACCGCAGACGACATCTGACGCAAATCGCGGCTTTGATAATGGCAAGGACGGCCGAAAGGCGATTTCCTTCCCATAATGCGTCGCCTTAACATGGGCAAATACCTCTACTACCATAGCTAGACTATAAATCAGTTGGAATACGCGCAGCGCCCCCCATCGTATTTTGCGACGCACAACGGCAATCCGATGTATATTGTGCTAAAGAGTGCACCGGAATAGAAGGAGTGGTTCGTGCTAGCTCATCATTTTGCAATTTCAGAATGCAAAGAAAGCGAAGTGATAACAAAAGAGAGTACCTATCGGCCTTGTGGTATGTTCGCTCTCACTCTAAGAAAAAAAAGGTTGTCGTCTTACACCCTTTTGTCCTACATAATGCACCCCCAAACTTCAGTTCGACGTACAGCGTACTACAGTCGAACAGACGGCTTTAAATTTTACGAGGGGCTTGATAACGGTGCGGTATAACTTATTAAACCGCTAAAGTACGTATCAAACAGCACAGAAAGAAAATAGTGAGGATTTACAGCAGAGCAAAAAAAAGACCCGTTTTTTTTTTGTTTTGTTTTTTTTGTAGTCAGTAACACGTACATTAGCGATTTTAATAAGTTATACCAAACGGCTATCAAGCTTCTCGTGAAAGGTGGTACCGTCGGTTTGACGTCAGTTCGCTATACGTGGAACTGAAATTTTGGGGTGTCTTATAAGGGACAAAGGGGTGTAAGAATACACCTTTTTTTTTTTGAAAGTGCTGTTTTCAATTTGCTTTGAACTCTCAGTGGTAAGGAAGAAGAAATTGCGCCGCTTACAGGATGTACGGAGCCAGGCACGTAGCCAGGATTTTGTTTCGGGGGGGAGGGGGGGGGGGGGGACCGCCCATGACAAAATGTTGTATGAGGGGGAGGGGGGAGAGGAGGCCCCAGCAAAATGAAAGTTTTCGGCGGGGGGGGGGGGGGGGGCGGGGGAGGGCCGGGCCCCATGGGCCCCCCCTCTTGCAACGTGCCTGTACGGAGCATCGGATCGGCCCCACAGATCCCCGCGCCACGCGGCGTAATTTTGGGTTGACGAGGGGCCTTGTGGGATTTTCCGGGAAGGTTCTAGGGAACTAAGCTGGAAGCGTACTTACCCTAACATGTTCCAGCATAGATTTCTTCCCAGAGCTCAGTTCTCGTAGAGACTTCACGCAGTAGCGGCGGTTTTCCTGCCAGGCTTTACCGTTGAGGGAGCCGATCCCTAGAAACAGAACGGTTAACGCCGACATAAAGTTGACATTAGACAAAGACAAACAAAGTATGTCAAAGCTAAAATAAAACAAAAAACGCGCCCTGTTTAGGAAGTGTGCAAAACCACTATACAGGGTTTCGCCTGACGCTGGACAGGTTAAAAAAGGCGAGAATGGTACAATAAAGGTGAATTAAAGTGCACTTTTAAATCCTCGTTCTATGGTCATAACTCAATCTACGAGCTCTAAACATCCTAAAAAACCCGAAAAAAAAATCGTGCACGGCCGATTTTCGTTTTAGAATGGTGATGAAAGATCCCTACACTTACCGTTGGCGCAGAACGACAGATGGGGCACCGAGCCTTGCTGAATATGGTCGAAAGACGGACGCCGCTCGTTCACGCGGGATCCCATCGCTCGCGAGTGACTGGCAAGCACAGTCCGTCGTTCGACAACCCCTTCCTTGGATATTCAGCAGGGTTCGGTAGCGCCACCTGTCGTTCTGCGCCAACGGTAAGTGTCGGGATCTTTGATCACTTTTTTTAATACGCACATCGGCCGCGCATGTGTGTGTTTTAAGGGTTTTTACGGATGGTTAAAGATCGTAGATTGAGTTACGACCATAATACGAGGATCTGAAAGGGCACATTAATGCGTTTTGTGCAGGTAAGTTTAACATCCGGCGGACAAAATATTCGCGTCTCCTGCTCGTTGCTCGCCCTCCCGCGGCGGTAACGGGAAGCGCCCTCGGCATTCTCTTATAAGCAAGAATAATTTGTGTCGCTCATTGAAGCCCGTACATATAGACAGGCTCAGCAAATGGTATACCGACACGCATTTCCGGCCCACACTATAACCGCCATTTTAGAAAACGAGTGGCGCCACCTATACTGAATTGGAGTCGTGAGTAGGCGGTTAATCCTCCCAATTATTCAAACAATTGAGAGATCTATCTAGTATTAACTGGTCGATGGTTTACATTAAAAACCATCGAGGCGGTATGAAAATAACTAAATGTGTCAATTGTAAAAAATTTGAAACGCATACATCGTTTTGCTTGTCTATTGATGCAATTTCTTTTTTTTTTTTATGCATAAAATGCGACGCGCACCCCTACGCTTGTCACGCGTTCCCAGTGCTTCCAAAGTTGACTGAGTTAGTCGTTTTCAATGACGTCCAGCAAGTTGCTTATTTGAAGCCTTATGTTTATTTTACTAACTAAGAAGTTAATGAAGGCATTTTTGTTGATTATATGTCTGATTCGGATGATTAGTCACGGCATTCTGTCCTTGCCGTATAACCCACCCGTACAGGCCCAAAGCTTGACTTTTAAGCTTGGCATTTATTACAATGCAGTTGTATTTTCATCGCGTGCACGGGTTCGCCGATTGCGAAAATCATTATTGGGGGGTTTGGTGAGTGGTCTTAGAAGGACCACAGTCTAGAGGGTGTTTTTTGTTGTAAATACCAATAACCTGGATTACTTTCAGCTACATATTTCTTTGTATTTTGGTGCACATTTTTATTATTATATGTAATATGGTGTACGTTGACATTATTTCCCTCCTGCGGCGGAGGAGGCAAAGGCCTCTTGTGAAGCAACGCCCAAGTTGCTGTTTTCTCTGCCTGCCCTCTCGGGGTGAAGAAAAAAAAACATTTTAAAGTAATTTCTACAGTACCTTGACGAAATCTTTATCCAGGAGCGGGGGAAAAAAAGTCGCCGTGTTTTATGTTAAAGACTGCCCCGCAACAAAATCAATAACTGCGATTGCGGGCCTACTTAGTACCGTGGCTGGAAAGCGTCTCCCGACTGGAGGCTTTTTATTCTTTATTCATTCTTTATTCAGAGATTACCCCGCAGTGCCCGAGGGCGTTACAGCAGGGAACACATCTTCATTTTCGCTGCACACTTGCAGCTCCGACAGCCCATTCAGCTCTCGTATCGTTTGAACAAAAAAAAAAAAAAGAGTTGGCGCACATGCTCGTCCTGGCGTGGTACTCTCTAATTTTGAAAGCGTGATCGTTCTGTTTAGAAATATAATCTGGTTCTTCTGGCAGTTTGATACTTTAGACCCATGTTGCGGATAAAAAAAACAAAAACAGGACGCGGGATGGCCAAAAAAACGTGCTTTTCGTGTAAGGCTCGTCAAATTATGAGCCGCTGGAAAAATTCAAACTTCTGCGTTAAGTCCTTATTTCGAACTCTTTTTGTTCGCCTTCCGCCCATTGAAAAGCATGCGAGAAGGGCCTTAGAACGCACCTGGTATCGCTGCGCCGCAGCGTTCTTCCGCACGTCTGCTTTCCTCGCCGTCACCATGGCAACGAACGCCGAATGAATGGAAGCACGCACGGTACCGCCGCGTGAAGCCAGCAACAGCTGACGCCATTTTACGAACGCCGTCTGCTAGCCAAAGACTTAACGCAGAAGGCTGAATTTCTCCAGCGCCTCATAATTTGACGAGCCTTACACGAAAGCACGTTTTTTTGGCCATCCCGCGTCCTGTTTTTTTTTATCCGCAACATGGGTCTAAAGTATCAAACTGCCAACTTCTTTTTAAAAACGGACCATAATGCGTGGATATCATAGTCCTCAGACAGACACTATAAAACAGGTGAGTGGTCAACAAGTTCACTGGAAATACTAGAGTAATCACCTTTCTCAAAGAAAAAGACTCTTGATGCACAGGAGTTTACCGCGTCCTACGAAGTGGTCCCTCTATTTGAACCTTATGACGTCATACAAGTGTCAGGCTGTCGCCGGCCGCGATCCTAGCGGTGTTTCATCAGCGGTGGCGGATGTGGCCGACGCCTGTTCTGGTGCAGGTCGCTCTACAGTGTTGCAGACCACAGATGCTTCGGCAGCAAGGACTCGAGACGCCGCGACGACCGCGATAATCGCGTTCGCTCGTACCTTTCACCGGCACTGCTAAGACCAACCGCCAGGATTGCGACATACCACAGCATAACAAGCCGGCTCCTGTGGTCGTTCACTGTGATAAGAGGTGAAGAATTTTACAAATAACGAAGTATATTAATGTTGAGTTGCGTACGATATATACCTTCTTTGTGAGCTAATGCAGCAGGCACTTGTCAATGTAGGCTGTGGGTGATAATTTTTACGTTTGGATTAGGCACTATGCGCGGTCTAGGCATTTCGTGCAGACCATGCGGAGCGAAAGCTCGTCTGCTTCTTTTGCAGGGGTTCTGGTGACGTCAGAACGCCGGGCAAAGATTGGCTCATATTGGGGTATAATGGGTATACCTCGAGGCAGCTTGCTTTGAGGTCTACGCACTATCCTTTCGACCAGAGCCAATCAGGGCTTGGCGTTCTGTCGTCACCACCACTCCTGCAAAAGAAGCAGACTAACTTACGCTCCGCATCTAAGAAAAACCATTTACTCATAAAGCCCAATTTGCCCTGTGGAGGATACACATGGTGCGGGACATCTGGTATGCGCCTTTTTTGGCATTCCGTTGGCAAGCTACCCCTCAAAAGGTGTAGTTTTAAATAAAAACCAAAACAAAAAAATGCCCCAACTTTTAGCTGTACAATCTTCTCGTGAAAGGGGATGCAATGAGCTGTGATTAGATCAACCGAGATCTCCCATATACCAGTGAAAATGGATCGTTGGCTGTTTAAAAAGACAGCATAAATTTTTCAACGTATGCCGCTAGGATTTACCACAACCACAGAGGTGCCGAAAAGTGGTGGGCTTTGTGTATTAAACATTCACTGAAACACTTACTTCCACTAGAAGGTTAGAAATCAAGAATTTTAAATCCTTACTTGCGGCGTTCGTCTGCTAACGAAGTGCGTCTGATTGGCTTAAAGGGATGGTGAGCCGAAATTGGGATATAAAAAAAAAACAATGCAGGAGATATAGGCGGGGCGCTACAATCCCTACAACACTACTCGTAAGGCGATATCTCGAATGGACGGCCGTATTTTTGGAAAAAAAGGTTGAGATTGAACGAGGCCGACGAGGCGCGAGACGTCAAGATATCTCGTTTCCCCTTCTCTTTGCTTTGCCATCTCAAGGGGGCGATGCGGAGAAGACGCGGGGTTGTTCCCTCTCCTTCTCGGAGAAACAAGACGTAAACATATCTGCTAAATGCGCCTCCCTTTTTTTTTTTTTTGCAAAATACGTTTATCCGTTCGAGATATCTCGGTATGAGTGATGTTTTGGCGTTTGTAGCATCCCGTTGCACGCTTTTGCCGCGTGTTTTGTGGAATCCAGATTTCTGTTCAGTATCCCTTTAACTGCTAATAGATGGCTACACGTAAGATTTCGAACGGCTACGACGGGCGCTTCACTCGATTTCAGCAATAGCAGAGAACTTGCCACACCCTTTGTTTTGTGACCCATTCTTGTTATGTTTAACAAAAGACATTTATTACAATGCAGTTGTATTTTCATCGCGTGCACGGGTTCGCCGATTGCGAAAATCATTATTGGGGGGTTTGGTGAGTGGTCTTAGAAGGACCACAGTCTAGAGGGTGTTTTTTGTTGTAAATACCAATAACCTGGATTACTTTCAGCTACATATTCTTTGTATTTTGGTGCACATTTTATTATTATATGTAATATGGTGTACGTTGACATTATTTCCCTCCTGCGGCGGAGGAGGCAAAGGCCTCTTGTGAAGCAACGCCCAAGTTGCTGTTTTCTCTGCCTGCCCTCTCGGGGTGAAGAAAAAAAATATTTTAAAGTAATTTCTACAGTAACTTGACGAAATCTTTATCCAGGAGCGGGGGAAAAAAAGTCGCCGTGTTTTTATGTTAAAGACTGCCCCGCAACAAAATCAATAACTGTGATTGCGGGCCTACTTAGTACCGTGGCTGGAAAGCGTCTCCCGACTGGAGGCTTTTTATTCTTTATTCATTCTTTATTCAGAGATTACCCCGCAGTGCCCGAGGGCGTTACAGCAGGGAACACATCTTCATTTTCGCTGCACACTTGCAGCTCCGACAGCCCATTCAGCTCTCGTATTGTTTTAACAAAAAAAAAAAAAGAGTTGGCGCACATGCTCGTCTTGGCGTGGTACTCTCTAATTTTGAAAGCGTGATCGTTCTGTTTAGAAATATAATCTGGTTCTTTTGGCAGTCTGATACTTTAGACCCATGTTGCGGATAAAAAAAACAGGACGCGGGATGGCCAAAAACGTGCTTTTCGTGTAAGGCCCTTCCCGCATGCTTTTCAATGGGCGGAAGGCGAACAAAAAAAGTTCGAAATAAGGACTTAACGCAGAAGGCTGAATTTCTCCAGCGCCTCATAATTTGACGAGCCTTACACGAAAAGCACGTTTTTTTGGCCATCCCGCGTTCTGTTTTTTTATCCGCAACATGGGTCTAAAGTATCAAACTGCCAACTTCTTTTTAAAAACGGACCATAATGCTGTGGATATCATAGTCCTCAGACAGACACTCAAAAACAGGTGAGTGGTCAAGAAGTTCACTGGAAATACTAGAGTAATCACCTTTCTCAAAGAAAAAGACTCTTGATGCACAGGAGTTTACCGCGTCCTACGAAGTGGTCCCTCTATTTGAACCTTATGACGTCATACAAGTGTCAGGCTGTCGCCGGCCGCGATCCTAGCGGTGTTTCATCAGCGGTGGCGGATGTGGCCGACGCCTGTTCTGGTGCAGGTCGCTCTACAGTGTTGCAGACCACAGATGCTTCGGCAGCAAGGACTCGAGACGCCGCGACGACCGCGATAATCGCGTTCGCTCGTACCTTTCACCGGCACTGCTAAGACCAACCGCCAGGATTGCGACATACCACAGCATAACAAGCCGGCTCCTGTGGTCGTTCACTGTGATAAGAGGTGAAGAATTTTACAAATAACGAAGTATATTAATGTTGAGTTGCGTACGATATATACCTACTTTGTGAGCTAATGCAGCAGGCACTTGTCAATGTAGGCTTGTGGGTGATAATTTTTACGTTTGGATTAGGCACTATGCGCGGTCTAGGCATTTCGTGCAGACCATGCGGAGCGAAAGCTCGTCTGCTTCTTTTGCAGGGGTTCTGGTGACGTCAGAACGCCGGGCAAAGATTGGCTCATATTGGGGTATAATGGGTATACCTCGAGGCAGCTTGCTTTGAGGTCTACGCACTATCCTTTCAACCAGAGCCAATCAGGGCTTGGCGTTCTGTCGTCACCACCACTCCTGCAAAAGAAGCAGACTAACTTACGCTCCGCATCTAAGAAAAACCATTTACTCATAAAGCCCAATTTGCCCTGTGGAGGATACACATGGTGCGGGACATCTGGTATGCGCCTTTTTTGGCATTCCGTTGGCAAGCTACCCCTCAAAAGGTGTAGTTTTAAATAAAACCAAAACAAAAAATGCCCCAACTTTTAGCTGTACAATCTTCTCGTGAAAGGGGATGCAATGAGCTGTGATTAGATCAACCGAGATCTCCCATATACCAGTGAAAATGGATCGTTGGCTGTTTAAAAAGACAGCATAAATTTTTCAACGTATGCCGCTAGGATTTACCACAACCACAGAGGTGCCGAAAAGTGGTGGGCTTTGTGTATTAAACATTCACTGAAACACTTACTTCCACTAGAAGGTTAGAAATCAAGAATTTTAAATCCTTACTTGCGGCGTTCGTCTGCTAACGAAGTGCGTCTGATTGGCTTAAAGGGATGGTGAGCCGAAATTGGGATATAAAAAAAAAACAATGCAGGAGATATAGGCGGGACGCTACAATCCCTACAACACTACTCGTAAGGCGATATCTCGAATGGACGGCCGTATTTTTGGAAAAAAAAGGAGAGATTGAACGAGGCCGACGAGGCGCGAGACGTCAAGATATCTCGTTTCCCCTTCTCTTTGCTTTGCCATCTCAAGGGGGCGATGCGGAGAAGACGCGGGGTTGTTCCCTCTCTTTCTCGGAGAAACAAGACGTAAACATATCTGCTAAATGCGCCTCCCTTTCTTTTTTTTTTTTTTTTTTTGCAAAATACGTTCATCCGTTCGAGATATCTCGGTATGAGTGATGTTTTGGCGTTTGTAGCATCCCGTTGCACGCTTTTGCCGCGTGTTTTGTGGAATCCAGATTTCTGTTCAGTATCCCTTTAACTGCTAATAGATGGCTACACGTAAGATTTCGAACGGCTACGACGGGCGCTTCACTCGATTTCAGCAATAGCAGAGAACTTGCCACACCCTTTGTTTTGTGACCCATTCTTGTTATGTTTAACAAAAGACATGTAAAATTAAAACAATGAGAGAAAAACAAAAAAAATATGCAAGTGTTTGCTCTTAATGTATTGCCGCCATCTTTCGCTGTTTCTGCAATCGGGCACCTATCTTTAGCAGACGGACGCTGTAGGTAGAAATTTCAAGTTTTAGTTGCAGCTTTTCACTCTGCAAGTTTCTTTTTTTCTGTGAAATTTCGATACACAGGGTTTCCAAACTTCATACACCTTTGTGGCAAACCCTACCGAGATATGCTCGGACACAGATTTATATGACTTCTTCGACCAGCCAAGGATCGATCCGACTCACTCGGTTTATCAATGAAGAAACGAAAGAACGACGAACCTCCAATGTGCTTGAAGACCCATCTCTGCGGACGGAAGAGGCACTCCTTCTTGCACAGGATCTCTTTTATCAATTCAAAGTCGCTTACCAGGACGATGTTTCGCATGCCAATTTTGATCCTGGAAGAATATGGCCCGAGCGTATGATCGCCGTGGACACCTGAACGCAACAACCCACAATTCGGGAAAGTTCTCGTGGCAATGATATAAGCGGGCAACGCAACAGGTCCCCAAAAACCAACTACTTTCATTCATTATTTCTTTTAATAATTGCCTTATCGATTCACGTATTTATCCTCTTATATTTATCTTACTGATTCGCGAATTTATTCACTTATTCAGTTATAATTTTATTAAAATACTCATTCTCTCGTTTACCGTTTATTTTATATCTATGCGTTTCTTGATTTGTTCAATATAGATGATTTGTTTTAAACAGGGCCAAGAACACGGACGAAAGGAACGAAACACGAGAGGAAAAGCACTGTCTCGCAACTGAATGTTGCAGATCATGCCTCTGTGAGCCGGCCTCGCTGACACAGCAGTTGTGGGGAGGCAAAAGGACAGGGTCACACGGGAGGCATTGGAGGCTTACTAGGTTTTCAGTCTGGGAAAGTCATGCATAAGCGAGACGTCAGTGACACGATACTAAAAAAAAAAAAAAAGATGGCATTTTTATTGTTTTTGATGAGAGATATGCGCTGAGGCGATTGGGGGGCGAAGTTAACTAATAGCGATGAGAATAACACCTTCTCTTGTAGAGACTACTGGCATGACTCGCCAAATAATTTCTTGCGTAATTTTTTTAATTGACAGTTGCTACGAGTTGTGAAATGTTTCGCTATAAATGAACTGAAGGAGGATTACAGTAGTAACGATCGGTTTGATGAAAAAGATCTGTATAAAGATACTTTCCCTTTTATACAGGGTATTCTCGAACATTGGCGCCAAATTGCTCCTGCAAAAACTACGCACCTCACAGTAAAAAGATGAATGCCATAGTTCTTCGTGCAAAAGGGCTAATTAAGAAAACAATATTGGTCTTAATTGAAAAGAAGTAATTAATTATTTTTGTAATTATATTTTTAATTGTTAACTTTTAATATACGGTTTTCATCGGAAACTTCTTGCGAACCATTCAAAACTAATAAGCCCCCTCGAATTACAATGATATTCGCAAATTCCAGCTAGGGTGTCGCCGCCCTGGCGGTCAACCTCAGAAACTAAGAGGAGGATTGATTTGCCATGTAGGCTCGTAGCATAGGTGACGAAGGCTCAGAAACACTGCCAGAACTAGTAATACGTGGCGACAGTACGATAAACGGTCTACCTGATGTGCTACTAAACTCCACGTCCAAGAAATCACGGCCTGCGTTCGCTTGTCATCAAATCCGCCACTAGACGTTGATCATTCGTCCCAGTAGCATATTCTATTCCCCCTCCAAGAAGCTTTGCTCCCACTTGACAGTAAAAACGTCCTTGTCACGGCCTGTGTGTGGCCGGTGGTTGGATGATTCTTACAGAGCTGACTTCGGTCGTGAAAGTGGTCGTAAAAGTGTAAACTTCCATGAGATTATCGTCGGTGCTCCCCGCTTGGCGAGATAGCACTAGCCCTAGACGAAAGATTATTTATTTATTTATTAAAACATGTTAAGGACCCTCATAGGGGTATTACAATTGTCATGACAAGTGCTCCTACGTAGATTGTGAAGAGTAACTCATACAGCAAAGGTGGGTTAGAGGTTGTTCTATTTTGAATATGACAAATGTATCTACACTATACTCTGTTTCACACTCAGCGTAAAACGCTGTCAAAGCTACTGGCACGAGCATGAGGCTTGATATCGTTGGCCATTTGCACGCGAACTCGCGCGAACGAAACCATAGAAAAAGCCACGCTCTCGCGCCAGTAGCTTTGACAACGTTGCATATTAAAGGGCCTATGAAACGAATTTTGGGCTGGAATAAATCAATTTATATTGGGATTTTACTAATATCACATCGTTCAGTGGTCCAAAAGAAAAAGGTAGAAAGTTAAAAGCCTGACTTTCCGTACGAAAATTTGAAAACACAGCGCACTACTTTTGTACCTCCTTCCCTTCGTAAGCTCACTGCCTTTTCACTATGAAACATCCGCGGACCCCGCAGCGCGTCAGCGGTGCCAACCTGACGTCAGCCGAGCCCAGCTCACGCATTGGACCCGAGAACTGCGTCACTCGGACGTATGCGCTCGTCAACAATCAATCCGTCGACGAATATTTGATTCGCATTCGTGACCAATGAGTGCCCTGACAGAACTTACTGTCACTGGCGAATTACAACTTCTATGGTGTGCATAAAAAGAACGGTGGAAGCTAGGAGTCATCGCACCGGTACCGAAGAATGTCACGACGACGTGATTCCGCAATTCACATTTGAGTTGAGGATTAAAGCTAAGGAGGAAGTAGGAAAATCGATTCATGACCCCTTTAAGTATGAAACGGAGTATAGGTGCATTAGGGATATTTAATCGCGGTTGTAGTGCGTACGCGTAACGACTTGGCCAACTCTGCTCCACCAATTTTGTCCGAAAGCTTTGCGCCGGTTGCCTTTGCAGCTAGCGCGTTTCTTCGAAGGCATTTCGCGATTGACGGTGTTGTTTTCTTAGGGTTTGTTTTTATTGCGTATGAGGAGTGCAGAAACGTATTGGTCGATGGCTATTGCTGCTGCATCTTGAGTTTGCTCGATTCTGAGCATACCATATATACCACACTTGCGATTTGAAAGTATGCAGTTTGACGTCAAATTAATTCAGATTTTATTGATTTCTCATCATTTGCGGACCAGTGTAAAGGGATTGCACATGAGTGCATTATTTGCCCGTGCGTGGTGCACATAATGTTTGTGGTACCAAGCAAAATATACGCGTATGATACAGAGCTGCAAAGTGACAATGTAGCAACCCAGTTTCGGCCCATCGCATTGTAATATGCGCGTAAGCAAAATACAGATTCAAGTGATGTTCGGGAAACACAAATGATCGTGGCCCGCTTGTCTGGTTCGTTGTTTCCGAACATTTTTGGCGCTTACTTAAGAAGGGCATTGATCAAGGTTCGTTCGCTCAAGTGTGAATAGTCGGTATCGGTAGTATTTAGGAGATCGAGACTCTGGATACCGCGGTGGGTTATAGCAGCGCGGTGGCGCGGCCGTTTCGTCGAATTTGTCAACATCGACGACAATGGCGCTCTCGCGAGAGAGTTCGAGCTTCCGTTCGGTGACCTAACACCAAAGGAACGGGAGTACGTTTACGGCGGAGTTAAAGTTTGTCGTTTCCTCCCGGTGGTGTGGGAGGCAGGTTCCGCTCCGATGGGCTGGAGCGTGGTGGCACGAAAGTCGCTGAATGACGGGTCGACTCACTGCTTGAATAGGACTATGTGCATTTATTTACAATTTAGTTACACGTCCCAACTTGGGAGACCATCCTGCCTCGTCTAAAGTCTCGACCCCCGTCCCCAATTTCTCTCAATCAAATCCAAAGTCCGAATCCCTCCAAAATCCTCTCCGCACTCCTTTTGTAGGCCCGTAGGGACCTCCTCTCCCCTCAGGAGCCGACCAATCTCTTCAAATTCCACCACTCACACGTGGTACACTGTCCTCCAATGGTCGGCGAGCTGTCAACCTGGCGCTGCAACCGCCAAACCCAAATTCCGTGTAGAGTTGTTCTCTGCAATTTTTCCAGTCTGGCTGGCGCCAACCGCTAAATTATTGTATCGGGCATACAGCGAAATTTTTACACTAAGCGGCAAAATCCTCTACACACAGGCACACTCGGTTTACATCCACAAGCATCCCCAAGAACGGGGCCGTCCCGTGGTCTGCCCGAGCAGACTCCCGAAACCCGAGACGTTTCCTAACGACCGCGGGGTAGCCGCTCCCTCCTCTCGGCCGCTCTGCCCACGCAAATGCTCTTTCCAAAACGCCGACACCCACAAAGAAAGCTAAAAAAAACAATGCCGACGCAACTCTGGAAAGTTCTACCAAAAGAAAACACAATAATTAATGAGCATGATCTCTATATACTTCATTGGCGGCCTCCGCCATCACCTGACGAAGACCACCCAGCCGGCAACGAGCGGCCCGCAGGCTCCGAAGCACAGAGCAACATTCGCGCGGGCGAGCCGAGAGCGGCGCGTTGCCGAAGGACAGGGACGCGGGGGAGATGCCGAGGGGAAAGCGGCAGCGACCAAGCCGTTCCGGGAACCGGTTCCTCTTCGGGGGATGCTCCGCAAGAAGGAAAAAAATAAACAGCCCCATTTTTGGTTTTCACCAAAGTCGGACGTCCTCTCTTTTCGTCGACAAAGAACACGAACAGCAACCCACACGTAAAACCTAGCGTCACCCGAACGAATACTGGTCTTCCGTCGACTGTTGGGCCTCATTCACAAAGCCGTCGTTTCTCCCATCCCGTCACCGTCGCGAGGGGCGTCCCCGTCAGGGGAGAGGATTTTCGGCCCGGTTTTCGACGGAAAGCTGAGCCCCGTCGGGTGCCGGGCGACGTAGGTTCTACGGCACCGGCGTCCAGGCGTCCCGGCGGATGACGGAGTCCCACCCCCATCGAAAACCGACCAATCACAAAATAGAAAAGTTTCGCTAAGTTTGGAAGATTTTTCATCGTTCGGTTGCCAACAGTGAGCCAACGCTTGTTGCGTTGTTTTTCTTGTTCCTTTTCGCCGGGAATTGCTGGTAGCAGACGCAAATCCTTAATTTACAAAAAAAGAAACGTGCGCACTACTGTTCAGGCACAATTATCTCTTTATTTTGTAATTTAAGTTGAATGAATAAGCAATCCGATCCAATCCAATTCTGCCGTCGCGGCCTCCGTCGCTTTGCTTGCGCGGCCTGTTCGGACACCCTGCCGTCGCGTCCCCGTCCCGGCGTGCTCCCGTGACGGTGCCGGGGTGGGAGAGGCGACGGCTATGTGAATGAGGCCTCAGAAGAGCCATCTACAGAGTACAACTTTGGCATGACTACCATTTCGCAGAATCCTTCGAGTACCGCGTTCCCAAAGAAAACACGACACCGACATCTGAAACCAAAACCAAACGTCTCCTGCGTGTTCTTTTTTTATTTTATTTTGTTTTCCCATAGTTGCTTGTTTCGTGTCCAGCCTAGCAAATAGAAAAACAATATGCTGTTTTATTTAGGGTTTAGTAATCATTTCCGGTCCAATTTATACTTTTAATGGTTATTCAAGCGGAAATTAGAACAGTATTTCTAAAAATTGCGAACCAAAACGCGACCGAGGGCACGTCTCTCGTTTCGACCAATCGCTGACGCGTCTCTTGTGACGTCGCGCTTGTTGGTCCCTCATCGGTCACGTGAGCTCCGCCTCTCCTGGCTTCTCCCGCAACTCTCGGGGCGTCGCCCCAGTCGATCCCGGTACGATTACTACCGCGACTGTTTAATTTGCGCGGCACACAAGCGCCGGTTTCGGCTGAAATTTGGGAAACATGGCCTGAGACGTGCCTGGAACCCAGTTCAATCGCCAAAAAAATATCCGAAATTGCCTTCGTTCTACATTTAAAAGCTCCGGTGTAAAAAAAAAAGAAGCCCGCAGGTGTCCGCCGATAGTGGGCGGTAGCGAGCCCGTTCGCAAACTAACATCGGTGAATACCGATCATGGAATTATTACAATAAACGCTGGAGGCTCAGCTGACGCTAGTGCCTACGGGATTTCCGGTTGCAAATTGAAGCAGACAGCATGCAGTCTACATTCCTAGCCTTCCTGTGTATTCCTGTGGGAAAACGGGCGTGAATTTTGTCACTTCGTCGGAAAATAACATGAATAACTTTTGTCATTTCGGTTGTACCGGATAGTATGTACCTTTATTGGTATTGTGAAAGTGTAATTGCTTTAGTTACATCATTTTTCTTTACCACTGAACGATGTTAAACTTCGCTCTATTTCAGGCCCAAACCTCTGTTTCAAGGAAGGTATGTGAAAACGAGCGACGATTGTAAGCAAACTAACGATCGAAAGGAATTTAGTGTATGTTCAAGGTTTGCTAGCATGTCGGTGGTGCTTATATATTGCTAATATGCTCGTCCTGTCATTGGATGAAAATGACTCCGTCGTGCATCTTTACGACCTTTTAAAGAAACATTCGAACGCAAAAAATAAAGCACGTGAGCTACGAAAGGTGTGTCTTTTTATTATTTCCTATGTCGGGCAGTTTTTATCGGACACCTGCTCTCTGGCTCCCCCCATTCGCAAAAATTTGGAGCGTGCGGGGGATGATTTGAACCCTAAAACGAGCGTCTTCGCACATGTTCATGAGCAGAAAGAATAAAGCAGTACTAATTTATTGCAAATCTGACTATATTACGTG
Source organism: Ixodes persulcatus (assembly GCA_013358835.2). NCBI lineage: Eukaryota > Metazoa > Arthropoda > Arachnida > Ixodida > Ixodidae > Ixodes > Ixodes persulcatus. Next base: position 792,940 of record JABSTQ010011488.1, on the reverse strand, counting down.
GCTTTCAATTTATTTTGATCGTCTGCGTGCACAAGGAGTTACTTATCTAGTGTTACTGCGTAGTTCTTGCTGTCTCTCTTGGTTTTCCACATGTCCTTCGTTCGTTTGACACGTATATCTCCCATGCTGGAAAACATCGACGCCGCGTTCGCGCTAACAGTGTCCGAAAGAGCACATAAATACACGTACGAAGCGGTTTTAACACCGTTTTTCATGCCACGAATTTCAAATAAAAATGCGGTAACTTGCCAATTAGTTCGTCTGCGTGACTGAGAAATGTTTCAATGTGCCTAGTACGTACAAATTATTCGTTATATTTGCTTTTAAAATCGAGCGCAGAGAGCAAATGCACTCGCTTTTTCCCATAGAAATGCATTACCGGAAGTCAATTTCTGACTGCTTCCTGTCTGCTTCAAAATTCAACAGCACACTAGCGCCACCTGAGCCTCTAGCGTTTATTGTAATAACTCTATGATACCGATTACTGGAAGGTCGGAACCCCTGCACAATGGCGGGAGAACTGACATCGTGGAACGTGCAAGTCATTCCATATGAGAGCAAACGTCGGAGCGCGGCCAACGCTAGGAACCGACGAGCCAATCAAACAGCGTCGAAAGTGCGACGTCACTCCGCTCAGCCTTTTTTTTTTTGTAGGTGTTTTTTTTTTTCTTCTACTCCAACGAAATGCATAGAGGGTGCCCAGACGTTGTGGTTTTGTTTTAGTCATCCATTGTGCAAGGACTCCACAGCTGCTAACAGAGGGCAGTATTTCGAAAGGGGTCTATAGCGGCGTATATACATTTGGACGCGGTGCTGGTTTTTTCGTGCTTACATTGCGCGACCAGTCAGCGGTGGGCGTCCTGAAATGCTATGGATGCCCATGCATCCTAAAACAAAAATATACTGCCCGTCGCATAACACAATGGGTTGGATGTCTGGACTACATGACATGCAGTGCCATGGTGAAACGATCCCCCGTTCGACCGTGCCAGTGCCGATATTTTTCATCCTTCCGTTGCGTGGCCTACAGCTACAAGGCGTTTTCAAATGTTTGACTTGCTGCCCGTTCATATTAAAAAAAAAGAACTAAAATATTGATGTCGATCGCACAGTATTATCTGTCGCAAAACTCGTCAATTCCGATTAATTGTAATGCCCTCGGCTGCCCACGGCGAACCGATCCCCTCTTTACCGCCACCTTCCGCAGCACCCTCTATGTTAACTGTAACTTGCGAGTAAGGCACGCGCTGCATTGTATGGCGTTTTTAAGAAATTTTGAATGTGGACGCTTTTCTAGGTTTCATTTTCTTATTGGAGCCTCTGCGCGAGGAATTCCGCCCCCGCGGCCAAAACGCGCAACGGCCATACGCCGCCGCGCATAGCACGTAAAGGTGCGTCGTCATACTGGCACCGACGTCAAAGAGGCAAACGTGATGTGGCAGTCCGGACGCTTGTTTCGGTCACGGGGAGCGGGACTATCTGGCGCGGAGACGGGTTTCGATAAGAACCCAGCAACGCGTCAAGATTGCGCATTTTTTGGAAAGACGTAAAATGCTGCGTGTTGTGCTTGCCAGCGGGTCTAGAGTAACTGTATGTGCTCCACTTGCGGAGCGGAGGATTGCAATGGTGCTCCCAGGGCGGCCATGTTGGATCAAAGTCCCCACTGCGGGAAGCGGCCGCCGCTTCTGTAGGAGACGCGGAGGCGCGGACGGCGTGGCTGTGAGACGGTGTGCTGCGGTGTGCGGAGCAGAGAAGATATAGTGCGACGACACGCCGTGCGTTCGCCGTCGTCCCGTCATTTTTCTCGTGTTTCTCTGTATGCGTTCGGGAGAGTGTAGTAGCCGACTAAAACGTCGTCCCTTCGTAACCCGTAGCTGCTCGTTGTTGTCTGGTCCCAGGTGCCCGGATGTGCCTGTCGCGTATCACTCCGCGAGCGCCGCAGACGCGAGCTACGCGATCGTCCTCCGTGCCGTCTGCTTCCCGGACCTTGGAATCATCTTTTAAAACATCGTTAGTGTTATAAAACCACGCAATTATACTGTACCCAGCGGCTACACATAATGTTCAATGGTCAAGCAAGCTTACAGTTTGTTATATTTTAGTGTAGGCCGTATATCTCGCACACTGAAAGCGGGATACATGCTCCGTCCGAAACGCGGCGCCTGCTAGGTTGCTTTCACGCATGACGGCTTCATCGGCGCACGTGACCGCTTTCCCGACATTACGGCGTGAGCGACGAGAAGAAAAGGAACGGGATACTCTGTCTTTAGCTCGTCCTGCTTGCAGAGCTCTCAGACGTGTTCTCAAGGAACGAAGTCCCCCTTATCACTGCCGCACTGTCCGAGACAGGGCTTCGTGTAGACCCCAAAGATAGGCGCGAGCACCAGCTGTAATTGTCGTGGTCAGCATACCTCAGTAGTAAGGAGGATGCCCTTCCCCGCCGCAATTTATGTTTTTACAGCGGAGCTGTTAAGGGCTAGGTTCCCCAGGGTCGTGTCCGTGTATGTCGTAACAAACCTACCTGGACAGCTACCGCCATCTATAAGCGACGGCGGCAAGCACACAACCAGTATGGTTTCCGCCGTCGCTCGTAGATGGCGGCAAACTTTCCAGCTGTAATAGAAGAATGGATAGTTGGGCGCGTAGCTGGGAATTCATCGTAGGAAACAGAGCGAAAAACGGACGACGACGAAGAAGAAGCACACAGTGTGTCGAGTACAGCTCCGCTGGTCTCCCTTCTTCACGAGAGTGAAAAGGCTGAACGATTTTTTGTTGTGGCTTTATAATCTTTGAGCCCATTCGCTTAGTACGCTTCATTAACCTGGATATTTTAACTAAACGGAAATTAAAAGCACACACGGACTATAATTCAGACATTATGTTTAAATAGTGTATCCGAAATATTTTATTGGGGTTCAATTTGGCATTTCTACCTTACATGGCGGTTTGCATTTGCTTCAATAACCTTCGGAATCCTCCACCTTCCAAAGACTTTTCCGGTAAACGCAACTCGGCTCAGACCAATACCACCTAGAGCATCCAAAAAATGCGAACTAAAAACGTGACGTCATCGCAATGAGATTGACTCGAGAGCTGCGTCAGCTTTCGGCAGGGCCAGGCGTCCAATCAGCACGTCGAAGGAGGCATCTGACTCCGATGTCGTTCTACGTGGAAAGGGAAGGGCGTCGCGCGGGCCTTGATCCTTCTAGGAAGCGTTGGTCAGGCATTACGTTGTCACGATGGGGACCATCGACTCTACGCTTTCTGCCACTCACCGAAACACGGGCCCATACTTCTTGGCCCATTCGATGCCCTGCTTGCGATGGAAATCCTTCCTCAGTATAGCCAGGTTCCCGAGCAACGGAATGCCCCACGGTCCCGGGGGCAGGGTCGCGCCCCCTTTCTTGTGGCCCCATCGCCAACACGTGCGAATGCAGAGCAGCAGGCACGACGTCAAAAAAAGCGTGACCAGGTATCCTGTCAGATGCCTGGTGGCTGCACCCTGCACCGTAAGAACCATAGACACTTTTTACAGCGGAGATGTAAAGGGCTAGTTTCCCCACGATCGTGTCCGCCGGATTAGAAATGATGACACGAAACTCTGGACGGCTACCGCCATCTATGAGCGACGGCGGCAACCGGACAACTGATTGCCGCCGTTGCTCACAGATGGCGGCAACGTGTCTTCGGAGGAAGACGAGCGGGAGCGGAACGAGCGGCGATGTGTGGAGCAGCGCGAATGGTTCCGCAACCGCCGCGAAGCAGTTATCAGCTTACATTCCACTGCGTCGAGCGTTTCGGATCCCCTTGCGAAAGAAGAGCAGATCGCTCGCCTAGAAAGCCACCGCCGAGAACAGAAGCTACAGCTCCGCTGCTCTTCCTTCCTCCCCAGGGTGGAAAGGCTGAACGTTTTTTTTTTTTTTGTTTTCAAAAGTCCATCGGGGAACACTGGAGGCCACCATATTTTGGACTCAACTTCCTGCGCGAACCATGTGTGATTGGATCTAAGATCACGCCAAACACTTGTAACGTTTCGGCCGGCATGGCCGGAGTGAGGACACCTTCGTTGTGGCAGGCGACTTTATTTTAATTCCATATCAAGCAAAAAGCGCTACGACGGCCGGTGCAGTGGCATTTTATTTAGTTCGCACAGAAAAGTGGGCATGCGCCCCTTCGCGCTTATCATGCAGATAAGACACGTTACAACTTCAACCCCCTTCGAGGGTGGAGCCTCGAAATAATGGCAACCAAAAAAAAAAACAGTTCCCGCAATGACTGCGGTGTCCCAGGTTAGAAGGGTTCATGAAGGGTGCTGCACGAGCCGTCAGCTGCACACTTCAGCTCAGGCGACTCTTGGAACCTTGACCCACTTGCCCAGGGCACGCGGCAAAGCCTCGAAGCTAAGGGACTTTTCTCCAGGGAAGGTTGTCGGAAGAACCGCAAGGTGCAGAAGCTGTAGACGACTTGAACCCAGTTGCTCCTTCTGACCTTGGTCCACTGGTCCAGGGTAGTCTTCAGTAAAAGTCCAAGCCAAGGGACAGTAGTTCAGGGGGAAGATGACAGTAGAGCCGCCGGGCGCTCCTGAAGCCGAGGTCGTCGATTGCGAGTAAGCTTGACAGTTGAACGAACGACAGCCAGAGAACCCGAGCGACGGCCAGGAGATGCCAAATCGACATTCCAAGTTTTCGAGTGAAAAAACACTACACAAAGCATAATACCGCCCTGCCACATTTCTATTTTGTGTCCCAACTTTGGATAACCCCACCCCGAAGGTGTGTTAATCTACCCAAAAAGTGTTTCTTATTTCAAGATTAAAAGTCGTGTGGCAAACTTAGTTACGGAGGAAGAAAATAAATGAAATGTATTCAGACCGATCTGCTCAGACTATCAGCATTTGAGTGGAGCTTTCCTTTCTTATGTTTCACTTGAAAAGAATAGGATTGTAATGTCAGGCTCCAACGCAAGAGTTGTCCATTTTTGGGAGCCATCTGACTCAGCCAAGTTAGTGGTTTATGATCGGTGACAAAAACAAATTCTGCACCGTAAAGGTAACATTTCAGCTTCTCTACAGCCCAGACCATACAGACATATTCTTTCTCTACCGTGCTGTATGTCTGTTCCCGTGTCTTCAGTTTCCCGTTAGCGAACAGAATTGGGTGTTCGTCCCCCTTGCTATCAATTTTGCTCAGCACGACGCCCAACCCCTTTTCACTTGCCTCGCACTGTACCAAGAAAGGTCTCGAAAAGTCGGGACTGGCCAGCACAGGAGGGCTAATTAACGCCCCTTTCAATTTCTGAAAGGCTTGGCGCCGTATCTCGTCCCATACAATCCTGACTGGCTCTTTCGTTTTGAGGGCATCTGTTAAAGGACTGGCTAACTCGGAAAACTGAGGGATGTACTGCTGATAGTAATTTACTAAACCAATGAAAGACATTAAGTCTTTCTTTGTGTCCGGTAAAGGAAACTCCCGGATAGCAAATAGTTTCAGCTCTTGCGGACGCCTCCTTCCTTGACCAGCCACGTGGCCTGTTAAGAATGAAACCTTCGGCGACCTTCTTCCGAGTTTCAACGCTGCGGAAACGAGTCCGGAAACGAGTCACGATCTGTTCAGGACTGTCGCCCACCTGTCGAAGCCTCTCCAAAACGAGTCTCAACGCGTCCGTGACGTCAACGGGACGTGTGTGTGTGTGCGTGTGGGTTCGTGCGCTCCGGAAGGGGAAAGAGGCCTGGCCTAACTGCGGAGAACCATGGTTACGACGCACTTCTGGCTACGACGCGGCGGACTTTGCTGCAAAGCACTTGGCGGTCGCACCTGCTGCCCTGGAGGAGTGTGAGGGAGAAAACGGACCCTATATAAGGCGGGGCGTGAGGCGGCTCCAGTTGTTCTCTTGGATTTGACGACTGTATCGCTACCATGTAATTAAACCGTTCGTTACGTTACCTATTCTCCCACCTCCACTGGACCCCTGGGTTCTTCACTTCGGGGAATGGTCGTCGTCACGAGCCAGGAGGCCTCCGGACGTGCGGCTTAAACCCCGCCTCGAACAACTGGTTGGCAGCGGTTGGGATCGGACCATGCGACATCGTGCTACATCTGTGGGTGAGCGTTTGGACTTTGCTTCGAGATTCGAAAGGCTTCAGATTATGGGTAATTAATTTTGAACTGCTGGGAATCCTTAGTGTTTGACTCGTGCGCTAGGTTTGTGTACAACCTCGCGACAAGTTTTATAGCAAAGCCAAAGCTAAAGAGCAGCGATCATGGATCTGATGAGGTTACTGAGAACAGATTTACTCTGTTTATGTGAAGAATTGGGTGCGGAGGTGGAGCAAAAGATGAAGAAATCTGAGATCAGTAAAGCGATTTCAGAGAGCGCGGAAGCAGAGGAAATTAAAATTGCGTGGGAACTGCTTCAGAACGCTAAGAGTGAAGCTGCAGCAAGAGAGGAACGAGAGCAGGCTGCGGCGAAAGAGGAACAGGCTGCAGCGAAAGAGGAACGAGAGCAAGCTGCAGCGAGAGAGGAACGAGAGCGGGCTGCAGCGAGAGAGGAACGAGACCAGGAGCGAGCGCTGAAAAGGCTAGAGCTCGAAATTGAACAACAGCGATTAAACTCGCAGAACAGTAGAGTTGGGGCTCCGGTACGAGCAAGTGAGACCGAGTCGTATCAAATGAAGAAGCTCATGCAGCCGTTTAAAGTTGGGGAAGACGTGGGCCTATTCTTAGTTAACTTTGAGAGGACATGTGAGAAGTTGAGCTTCGCCCCAGAAACGTGGCCGCAACGGCTTTTGACTCTGTTGCCCTGTGAGGCTGCAGAGGTTGTCGCGCGCCTTAGTGCTAGAGACGCGGACGACTACGACAAGGTGAAGTCCAGCCTTTTGAAGCGGTACCGCCTTTCTGCCGAGGCGTTCCGTCAAAGGTTTAGAAACGCATCCAAAAAGAGCAGCGAGGGCTACTCGGAATTCGCGTACGGGCTTAAAACCAACCAGATAGAATGGTTGAAGAGCGAGGAAGTGTACGAAAGCCGAGACAAGGTAGTCGAGTGTGTGTGCCTCGAACAGTTCTTTCGTAGCATTCCGCAGTCAGTCAAGCTCTGGGTGCAGGACAGGGTGGGAGTCGACTCTGTCGAAAGGGCCGCTGAGCTAGCCGAAGAGTACGCAACGCGTAGAAAGCTGAGCGGAGAGGAAAGCGAATCCGGCCGAAGCGATCAGCGCAAGACCTTCCGACAGGGTAACGGCTCGCGAGAAAACGGGCCCGAGAAGCCCGAAGCAGGACAAAAGGTCCCAGAAAAGAGCGCAGAACACTCGAACGGAGACGAGGCGCGGAAAAGCCCAACAGGGCAGTTCGAGGCAAGGAAGCCGTTCCTGTGCTACAACTGTCAGGAGCCGGGACACACAGCGGCCAGATGTAAGAAACCGCGGGTTGTGTTCTCGTACGTGAACGGTAGTGACAAGGACCTGAAGCTTCTTCGTCCCTATCTTCACGAGCTCCAGGTAAACGGAAAGCCGTGCAGGGTGCTTCGGGACAATGCAGCGACGATGGACGTTGTTCATCCGTCGTATGTAACGCCATCCGATTTTACGGGAAAGGTAGTTTGGATCAAGCAGCTGCTCGAAAAGCACAGTGTCTGTCTGCCTATGGCGAGAGTAAGGATAACTGGCCCGTTCGGAGAGCTAGTGACAGAGGCGGCTGTCTCGCAAACAGTCCCGTTGGAGTATCCTTATTTGTTTTCTAACCGGTCAGATTTCCTGCTGCGCGAAAAGGGTCAACAACTGGGAGAAGGGCTAGTTCAGTCGTGTACGAGGTCCAAATCGCGTCAGGTCGCCCCTTTGTTGACGAGTGATCCAGAGCCAGAGGCAGCTGACGGGGAGCAAGCACTCCCAGAGTTGGAGGCAGAAAACAGAGATGAGAGGGACCAGGTTGTAGAACAGCCTGATCTCGTAGCACTAGGAAGCGTACGCCGTCCCAACGCGCCGGCGGAAAAGGCGGAGGAAGAGGGGATCAGTGAAAGATCTCTCGTAGCTCCGGCGTCGCGTAACTTTGGTCCTCTGCTACGAGTAGACAGAGTGTCTTTGACAGTCGAGCAGAAGAGCGACCCTAGTGTGTCAGGGTTTCGCTGTACAGCTCAGGAGATTGCTAGGACCAATGTGACGGGGAATGAAAGAGGCGGATTGTTTTATCGGCGCTATAAGGACCGCATTTTCACGTCTAGAAATCACGTGAAAATCGATCACTATGACTTCAGCGTAAGAAAAAGGAAAGGCAAATTTAACGGCAATGCCGATGGGTTGAGCAGATTTTTCTGACATCACGAAAAATAGTAGGGATGATCTCAGAGGTCTTCGTCATCCACGGGAATGAGGATCTAAGTGGGGGCACTTCGTTGAAACCCCAAAAGGACCTCACAAATTGCTAAGAGTTTTTGTCTTTTGTATTTTGTTCTTAGTGACCTCGTTGGAAAAATGAGTTTTTTTTTGGCGACAGGGGGTCTCGATACCCGGAATTGTACCAAATTTTGGTAATCCGTAATCCAGTCTGGCGGGTCTTTGGCGAATTCCGAGCGTTTGACTGCGGTGTGGCGTGGTGTTGTGGGGGACGTTTCCGCTGATGCCTCCGTTGTGAGAGGTTTGGGAGTTTGTTTGGTGCTTGCAGCGTCTTCTCAAGGCCTACTCCAAGCCCACTTCTTCAGGCCAGCGATTGTACCACCGGCCATTCGAGGTTTCCCTGGCCCCGGAGGGACTGTTAAGAATGGAACCTTCGGCGACCTTCTTCCGAGTTTCAACGCTGCGGAAACGAGTCCGGAAACGAGTCACGATCTGTTCAGGACTGTCGCCCACCTGTCGAAGCCTGTCCAAAACGAGTCTCAACGCGTCCGTGACGTCAATGGGGCGTGTGTGCGTGTGCGTGTGGGTTCGTGCGCTCCGGAAGGGGAGAGAGGCCTGGCCTAACTGCGGAGAACCATGGCTACGACGCACTTCTGGCTACGACGCGGCGGACTTTGCTGCAACGCACTTGGCGGTCGCACCTGCTGCCCTGGCGGAGTGTGAGGGAGAAAACGGACCCTATATAAGGCGGGGCGTAAGGCGGCTCCAGTTGTTCTCTTGGATTTGACGACTGTATCGCTACCATGTAATTAAACCGTTCGTTACGTTACCAATTCTCCCACCTCCACTGGACCCCTGGGTTCTTCACTTCGGGGAATGGTCGTCGTCACGAGCCAGGAAGCCTCCGGACGTGCGGCCTAAGCCCCGCCTCGAACAGGCCTAAGTAGCTCACCTCGGAACGCGCCAACTTGCACTTGCTCGCCTTCACTGTCAAACCCGCGCTTCGCAATCGAGATAAGATGTCGCGCAAATGCTGTTCATGCTCTTCTCAACTGTTTAAAAAAACCGCAAGGTCATCAAGGTACGGTAGCGCGAACGTTTCTGCCCCCGAAAGCACCGTGTTCATAAGACGGGAAAAAACGAACGGAGCGTTTTTTAAACCGAAGCTAAGCACAAGCGGCCTGTTATGTTCCGAACGGGGTTACAAACGCAGCGATGTCGCTAGCCCTGTTTGTTAGCGGAGCCTGCCAATAGCCGCGGACAAGGTAAAAAGTAGAAATGTACTTTGCCGAGCTGACTTTCTCGAAGCAGGCTTCCATGTCCAGAATTGGGGACACCTTAGTGACCGTTACGGAATTTAGCTTTCTGTAGTCAACACACTGTCTAGGATCCTTCCCCGGGCTCTCCACAAGAATCATAGGCGAGGCGTAGTCAGGCTCAGACGGCTCAATAAGTCCAAGATCTAGCATTTGCTTGACTGCCTCCCTCATGAGACGTTCCTGTCGAGGCGAGAAACGATACGGCTTACCCGTGGCCGGAAACTCTGAACAGAGTTCTCTATCGTAGGTGATCAAATCAGTCCTACCAGGCTTAGTAGAAAATACATCTGAGTAATCAGAGATAATTTTCTCGAGGTCGACAAATTGTTGTTTCGTTATTTGCGTCTGACTAACCCTAATATCCAAGATTTTTTTTTTTACCGTGAAATCATCACGCAAAGTCACCGGAACGGAAACTCTTGGCGCAACTTCTTCGGGCGCGTTTAGAAGGATGTTCGCGACATGTACTCGTTCGATGCAAGGTTTCATCAGGTTGCGATGGAAGATCCGCACATCTTTACGGCGACCCGGTAGTCGAACCACGTAGTGTCTCACAATTTTTGTTCTACCGTAGCGGGGCCTTCCCATTGAAGTTCCAATTTATTTGCTTTCGCAGAACGTAAAAGCAAAACCTTGTCGCCCTCATCAAACAAACGCATGCGACGGTTTTTGTCGCAGTACTTCTAAGCCCGTCCTTGAGCCTCCATCATATTAGCCTTCACTAATTCTTGCGTGTTGTAGAGGTGGTTCAGGAGCGTTAGAATGTACTCTACCACCGTGGGACCTTCGGAGTCCCCCTCCCACCTCTCTGAGAAGGCGCAACGGTGAGCGCGATGCACGGCCGTACACCATTTCCGCCGGCGAAAACTTGGTTGATTCGTGAACTACGGAACGAAGGGCGAACAGCATTGCAGGCACTGCCGCATCCCCCTCTTTTCCATGCTCGTGGCATAATGCCCGCAGAATTCGCTTCATAACAGAGTGCACACGTTCCACGCTGTTACTCTGAGGGTTGCTGACGAAACTGTGGCTAATTTTTATGACACATTTCAGAGGCTGGTGCACTCGTAAAAACGCTTCCCAAGCCACACTGAATTTCACTGGGAAAACCGCCCTCGACACTGGGAAAACCAACCCTCAAGAAAACAGTCAATAACGCATCCACGACTTCCGTATAAGTCTGCTCTCGCAGTGGCACCGCCTCCGGGAACTTACTTGCTCGGCAATGAAATGTGAGCAAGTATCGGTAGCCTGATTTGGTTACCGGAAGAGGTCCCGCTAGATCAATTACTTGCCTTTTGAAAGGCTCAGTTACAATAGAAACACAGGTTAAAGGAGCCTTGACCTTCTCGTTTGGTCTTCCAGTTCGCTGACAAACGTCGCACGAACGGACGAACTGCTCAGCTTCTTTGAAGCATCTGGGCCAATAGTACTCAGCTAAAAGCCGCGCTTTAGTTTTCTTGATTCCTAGGTGACAAGACTAGCCTTTAGCGGGAGCAAACGTTGAGAGTTGAGCCCTGTACTTAACTGGGACGACAAGCTGGTCGTACTCTCGCCCACCTTTGGCAGTGTAACTGCGATAGAGGACCCCCTTGTTAAGAAAGAACGACTCTTTCTTTGATGATGACATTGAAATCCTCTTTCTGCATTCTTCTAGCGAGTCATCCGCAGCTTGCTCCGCTTCAAGGTTAATGTGTCCACCTTTGACAGCTCTTCAAAATTAACGCTTGCTGGTGAAACAAGACTAGATTCGGCGATCACAAGGTTCGCCTTCGACTTCGGCCAGAACTGGAGGGTTTTCAGGCTCTGGAACGGCTGACGTGTTATCCCTCGTCATTGAGCGGGTCACTACAAGTACAGGATCTATAGCGAACTCTTTTCCAGAGTCACTCAATCTTTTTGCCGTTTTTTTAGAAACAATGTAAGGGCACGTAGAAAATACGCTATCCGAAACTGCGGCGGTCGTTTCTATTTCCCCAAACGGACCCTTCACCTTGAATTCGGCAACTGGAAGACTGGCTGGCCTTACTCGCAAGTGCCTGGCGAATCCAAACACATTCGCCCGTTAAGTCGCTTGGCTCGACCAGTGAGGAATGAACTAGATCGTGAGTGGCACCCGTGTCCCGCAAAACTTTACAGGATTGGCCGTTCACCATCATGTCATACAGATAGGGTTTTAGAAGCTCGTCTGCTGCTCCCAGTGCCAAATTCATTTTCAAAACATTCGGAACACGGCATCCCACAGCAAGATGCCCAGGCTGATTGCATAGTAACACACACTGGGCTTCCGTGCTTCGAAGGCCTTGATTGATTTCTTATCTGGGCTTTTTTTTCGATCTCGTCTTACGCTGCCTTTCCGCCTACGTCGGGCTTTGGAGCTTTGTTGTGTTCGACCGAGCGATAAGCTGAACGATTTTGATTTCGGCTAAATGACTTGCTTTCTACAGCTGCATTTTCGTGCCTGGAGTAGTATTCGTCAGCATAATCAGCGGCCCTTTGCACGGACACAACGTCTGGTCTGTCCTGAATTCACAATTTCATTCCACTCGGAATGGAATTAAAAAGCTGCTCGAGACCGGTCTGCTCCAGAATCTTTTCGCGGTCCCCGTACGCGTCAACCCCACGAAGCCAGTTCACAAGAAAATCTTGCAAACGGTACGCAAATTTACTGTAACTTTCCGCGGGACGCTTCGTAGCTTCTCTGAACTTTACTCGGAATGCCTCCGGGGAAAGCCTTAACTTTCTCAGAAGGCTTTCTTTCACTTTGAAGTAATCCTGCGCACTGTCTGGGTCGAGTCGGGCCACAAAGTCTGCCACCTCTCCGGGCAAAACAGTAAGAAGTCGCTATGCCCAGTCGGACTCCGCCAACCCCAGCTTGGTACACGTGCGTTCAAAATTAATGAGGAATAAACCCAGGTCACCACCGACACGAAAAGGCTGCAACAAAAGCTCCGATGTCTAAAGTTTCCACTTTTCTGGCCTTTTCTGGCCTTTTGGTCCCAGCTCAAGCAAAAAGCGCTCCCACAGCCGGTGAAGTGGCATTTTGTCGAGTTCGCACAGAAAACTGGGTATGCGCCCCGTCGCGCTTATCATGCAGATAAGATACATTACACACTTCCGTAGAACGTTTGTCGAATAGATTGGTACCCGAGTACGCGCCGATCGCCGAAACTGCACTCGCCTTTGAGGCACGATCAAGGTGCGTGTACACACTATCCCTACCGAAAAATCCGGTATAACTTTTCGCTATCAGGATTATGGATTCGGAAATCTATCTGGATTTTATCTGGACTCTATCTGGAATTTAGGTTTTCAGAAATTATTCCTTTGTCTGCAATCTGGATTTCGGGTTTTCAGAAACAAATTTCCGGTTCCATAATCCGGATAGGGAAAAGTTATACCGGATTTTTCGGTAGGGATGGCGACTTCGGGGTAGCAGAAGGGCGCGCACATTGGAAAAGGGACCATACCAATAAGAATAAAGACAACGAGGTGTTTAACGGCGCCTTTATCTTGTTTACTCCTTTCCTTCAGTCACTACACAGTGTGCTTCAGAAAATCATTAAAAAATGACTCATATATCAACTGTTTCAGACCCCTTCCGCAACTGGATCGAGCCCTTCTTGGACGCTCTCAATAGGAATTGTCTTCTATTGCTAAACTCCATTGTTAAACTCGAAGAACAGTTAAAATGAAAATTGTTTACGTCGTTCTTTGTTTACCGGTGTGGGCCTTATGCATGCTTAAAGGGGCGTTACAACAATTTTTGTACTTTGCGTGAATACCACTTAGAATAAATTAATTATGCTCATAACATGTGAAAAGTGCGTCTCTTTTTCTTCCCGCGTGCGATCGCAGTCGCGGAAAAAAAAAAGCAACAAGAAACGAGCACCGTCGGCCCCCTTATCTCGCAGCCAGAGCGAGCAGAAACGTGATCTGGAGCCGATTATACGCCGGCAATGTTTATCATAGCCACGCGCTCGAGTTGTCAAAGCACAAAACGCGTGTAGAGTTCCAGACATTGTTAGGATTCGACTATTGTCGTCATCGCAGTGATAAGACACGAGCCACTACCCGGACGCTTGTTGTCTCTAGCGATTGGTCATCACGAGTTGAAATCGCGTTCTGGCTCACGCAATGCTCGGGTTCAAACTATGCGCTGCGCTGCATTCAAATATTGGGGGGAACTATGCCGACACAGCTACACGATCGTCCTCCTTGTCGTCTGCTTCCAGACTATTGTAACGTGTTTTAAAACATCTCCCGCGTTATAAAACAACGCGATTATACTGTGCCCAGTGGATACACATAATTTTCGATGGTCGAGGAACCTTCCAGTTCGTTCTATTTTAGTGTAGGATGTGTTCTTCGCAAACGGAAAGCGAGAAATATGCTCCGCCCGAAACTCGGCGCCTGCAAGGCCGCTTTCCCTTATGAAGATTAGATCCAGTTCGGCTCACGTGACCGCTTCTCCGCCAATACGGAGTTGGTGGCGGAAGGAAAAGGAACGCGATACTCTGGCTCTGCAAGCAGAGCCTATACACCAACTCATGTTTACAAACAAACCGGAGCGCCGCTAGCGGACGCCACCGGCGCCGCGCAAGCGCGATGGGGGTGTGGGCAAGAAGCTCGCCGTCGCCCATAAACAAACCATTGAAATGCGATGTTGTCGGCGTCGGTGTGAGTCCCCCTGCCCTTTTTTGCGTTCGAATTGTTGATTCTACGTCTTCCTGGCGACGTCTGACTATCTTGAGCGGCGTCAGCGAAATCACCAAGGCTCGTTACACCGCAAAACTTCGCGTGAATAATGTGACATGTGGCGATTCATTCCGCGTGGACGCCGCAGTATGTACGCTAAATTATGATGAGATTTCGCTCGCAATTTTCAGTCGCTACGCCGCTCGGGCTGCAAAAGCGTGAACCGCAGCTCAGATGGTCGACGTCGACACAGAAAACCGCAAGCAGAATCAGACCAAGTGAATTAGGCATAACAAGTCGGTAATGGTCACTTGTAACAATGATCAACATCTCCTTGTATCTACTGTTTACATCGAGCCTGCTTACCAACCTTTCAATTTAAGTCTTTTGAGGCCTGCACTTACTTCTTATGGCAAGTACCGGGCCAACATTTGGTCCACGGGCCGGCGTCGTCTAAGAGAGCAGACAAGCAGAAACGTTTGAAAGAGCAGACGACAGTTCGAACGATTAGGTGGCCGTTTGAACTTGAAGACGCACTGAAGTTAGTCCGCAGGTGGTCCGCACAACTTGACGGTTTTCTGGCGTTCATGTTGAAACAAAACAAATAAATCTGATGACCACAAGTATCCGTGAATTCAACCCAAAGTGCTCCCCGCCCAAGCAATCGTTGTCCTACGGCGTCTGCTTTTCCCTTTTCACGGCATATATCCAGATTCTCGGACGAACCGAGCACGTGAAAACTGACCTTCAAGCCTTTCTCGACACTTTAGGTACGGCCCCAGTCGCGGCGTTTTGACGAGAGGGCAGGTTTTTTTCTGGTTCCTTTCAAAACAACCCAGGAATACACGTCTGGCATGGGGACTTCTGCCCACAGCCCCTGACCGGAAGTGTGACCGACGCGCCACCACCGCGCCGTGACGTCACAGAGTTGAGCTCGTGTATACAGTTACTACAGTGCCTTAAAGGGGGTAGTGTAGTTACCGCGCAGCCTCCACCATGCATCGGGAACGGCCGCTCCTTGGAAGACGGTGTAGGTGGCGCTTCGATCCGCAGCTCCGTTAGGGTGCCTCAATCGGCCGGCAGATAGAGGCACCCTAACACGCTTCATAACTAATATAAATACCTCAAAAACAATTATTTGTTTCCATTGAACTTCCAACGACATGATTTGTGTTTGAAGGTGAATAAAAATCTGAAACTAGCAGACGACAGTGTAGTCGACAGCTGCGAATCGGCCGGAGCTGGCCGGAGCCAAGCTGACCAAGCGGCCAAGCCGGAGCCATAGCCGGAACGACGGTGCTGCAAGCGCGAGCGCCACCCGCGGCCGTCTTCCAACGCTGTGCCGCTTCTCCGGTTTCGTTCGTTACACTACCCCCTTTAAGCCACTGTACAGTGGCTTAAAGGGGGTAGTGTAAAAGCGCCGCGTGGCAAGTCGGAGTCAGTCTCGCCCCAGCGCTCGATCCTGTTGTTTCACCGACATCGAAGCCGGCAATGCTAACTCTTTTATTTTGTTTTTGGCACGAATTCGCCTCACTAAGCATTTAGCTCCTTCAGTTATTTGCCGCCTCAATATTTGTCTTTGTCATGCGCGAAAACTACTTGACGGGTTGACTAAGCCAGGCGATTTTTGTTTGTCTGCAGTCTCTTGAGTTTCCCTGAAACTTGAAAATGGTGTCAAGACGCCGAAGAAGGGAAGATGTCACTGCCAACGCGTACGAGAAATTCTGACGCAACTTTGCCGATTACAAACCTTCGCTCCCGCTGTTGCGATGATTGAGACATTTCTAGCCGTTGTTCCAAACGCCAACTTTCAAGTATTCTCATGTCGGGCACGTAAGAAACATCCGACTTCAATTCAAATGTCAAAAATGACATTTGTCCCGATACATAATGCCAATCTCGTTCAAAAGCGACGACTGAAAGATAAACGGGAAGATTGTTTATTACAATTAGGGTAACCACGTTGTAAGGGTGGTTGTTTCTCGTGATTGAGTTGCCCTATAATGAAAAACCCGAGACTGGGAACAGATTTAAAAAGAAACAAAATGAAGTAGCGCACACACCGTCTCAAAACACCGCTTTTTCATTAAAGAATCAATTCTCCAGCTCGGCAGAGATTTTTTTTTTTTCGCTTTCATCGTTGAGTAGTTGTTTGTTTTTATCCGCCATATATTATATTCTGTCATATTAACCGAAATACATTCCTCAAAATTATATTATCTTTTTTGTAGGTAATACTCCCGAAGATCCCTTGGGTTCTTTCTACATCACATAATCTTTAACAAAAAAAAAAAAAAATCTGACTGCAAAGGTAACGTTCGAGTGCTAGGTTGTTGTTGGAAATAGTTTCTTCGTTAAAACAAGTCTTTCTCAGAACTTTTTTTTCTCCATGAAAGTAGGTTTGAACAGTTTTATTTCCACATGGAAGTAGTGTTGAATAAGACTAAAATAAGATATCTTGCACTAATTTATCATCCGACGGAACGCGAGGTGCTCAGAAAGAGGGTCCGAGCACTTGGCTTTGTTCGACAAAGTTTCACTAGGGAAAGAAACTAACTCGATTACTTTGCCTACGCTTTTCCTATTGCAGAATATGCTTCTACTGTGTCGAAGATTTCTTTTTATTGTCAGACTGATGCTTTCGAAAAAGGACAAAATGCTGACACACGCTTGGTCCCGGGCCAATACGACCGATTTCAAAGTGTCATTAATATTATGAACAAAAAAAAAATATACAAACCAGGTGTACATTGGAACTTCGGCAAAAAATACGAATTTCAAATGTTTATGTGATACTCTTCGGTAACTTCATTCCTACTAATAAATTATTTTGCATTTTAATCTTGACTTATTCTTCACATCAATAAATAATATTCCCAGAATGCGAGAAGACGGCAATAGGGCAGAGCTGCACCAAAATTTGTTCTTTTGTCGGGTCAGTCAAGAACATGAATACGTTAGATGGAACGGCGATTTATGCTGCAAACGCAGGATTATTTTTCATTATTGCTCGCCATATGTAATAATTTCGCATCGGCACAGCAGGAGTTTCATGAAGCAATCAATGATTAAAAGTATTTAAATACTTGTTAAATTGCCAGCTGAACGTTTTAAGGACACACACACACACACAGGCAAAAACAGAAAGGCAGGCACAGCACTGACCGTGCTCTACAGATGTTGCTTACATTTAAAAGGCTTAGAGCCTGGGGGTCAATTAGAGAAAACATAAAAGGTCCAATCAGAGAATTAGAATGAAAACTTGTGACGGCTTGAAGCTGATCTAGTTGATTTATGCTTGTTGAAATGCCAGCTTTCTGTTCGTCTCTCTGTGTGTGCCCCTAAAACTTTCAGCTGGCATTTTAACAAGCATGAACCAACTAGCTCAGCTTCAAGCCGTCACAAGTATTTAAAAAAAAATTATTTTAGTCATTACATGCATTAGCGATGCCTACCTCATTGTAACGGTAATGAATACTATCTATTACTCCATCTCTTGTCATTTCGGGAGAATTATTATGAAAATATATCAAACCAACCGGTTTTTTCTGCAAATTACACGACTCGGTTTGACGTTTAAACAATGAACCAATCTTTTTCAAAACGTCATTGTGCACGTACCATGTTTTTGGTTTGTTTGTTTCTTGATTTTTCATATCAACAATTATACGCAATAGTAAGGCGCCTATGTACTTTACTGTAAACGACTCAATCTTCGTGAGTACCTAAATTTCGCGCATTTCGCGAATCACCTACAATTCGCGAAAATTAGGCTCCCCGAACAATTCCGGTAAAATGTAAGCACATTGGAGTCTATATTCAGATGCCACCTCGTCGCGAATATCAGAAACCGCGAATTATTCCAAAACTTCAGCTTTGACCTATATCGCGAAATATTCAGGCCTCGAAAAATGACCCGTTTAATATTTTCATTTCTAGGCAAAGCGATGCTTACAGTTTTTTTTTTTTTTTTTGTCCGATAAGATACTGTTGTGTAAAAATATCAATCTGCGGCTCTGCGGTGCTTGGCTGCTTACTTTTCGTCGAAACGCGAAAGGAATTTGTGTTTTACGAAGACCATATTTTGCTTATTAAATTGCGACGAACCCTACAGCGGGTCATAACATGCCATACATGAAATGCCAGTAAATTTTCATTTAATAAAGACGGTCGTACTCGCCACATCGCCACCTCTGTTCAGTTTTAGTTCGCTCCTTCCTCCTGCGAGGCATTACTAAAGGCCTGTTAACACTCTTACAACCGAGTAGGACCGAGAGAGACGGGACTTGTTGAAAGCTCATAAAATTTCTTAGGACGAGGGAACACACTGGCGCTCTGTTGCCATCTATGCGGTGACCCTGGAACTGCATTTCACAAGAGCGAAGGCTTGCAGGGATTCCCAAGGTCAAATGTGCGCAATACCTATAAGAAGACTCGTTTATAACATTCACAAAAGTTTTTCGAGCCAAGAAAAAAAAGATAATGCGCTTGAGAAATAAAAGTAATGCCGGACCGCCAAGTTTACACTGCTACTGAATAGATGGCGCCAGTGTGTCCTCTCGTTGTAAGAGATTTTAAGAGGTTCCAAGGCACCCGGTTCTAAGAGGTTGCAACTGTGTGAACTGCCCTTAAGACTGCGGCACATTCCGTGAATGTCCCTCCCCGCGGTCCGCGCATGCGCGTAAAAAGAAGATGAGAACGCCACTTATACCCAAGTACTTTACTAGAAGAATGCATTCTACACCCCGCATATGCGCTGTCGAAACCATTTATAACGAAGCCGGTTATAACGAAATAGCGGCTACAGCGAAGCGATCACGATTTCCCATTCCCTGTTGCACTTCGTTATAACCGAAGTTAACGAAATAGTGGATATAGCGAAGTGATCCCTATTTCCCATTCCCTTTTGTACTTCGTTATAACCGAAATCGGTTATAAAGAAATGGCGGCTACAGCGAAGCGATCACCATTTTCCTTTCCCTTTTGCACTTCGTTATAAAGTCGGTTATAACAAAATAGCGGCTACAGCGAAACGATCACGATTTCCCATTCTATTTTGCACTTCGTTATAACCGAAGTCGGTTATAACGGAATAGTTGACATAGCGAAGTGATTTCCGATTCCCGTTGACTTCGTTAGAACCATTTTTTGACAGTATTAGGCAGTGCGCCTATTGGGGAGGAGATCGAACGGTGGCGCTGGCTAGCGGCCGCCGTCGGAACTATTCTGCGGGAATAACAATCCCTCCGCTAGTATTCGTTCAGCCATGGAGGACGAGGACTTGAGGCTCGCGAAAGGTATGTGGATAAAATTTATCTGCTCGAAAAGCATCTGCGTAGGGGTAGCATAGTCCCTGCTTGTCTCACCTTGCTTTAAATGTCGGCGCATTCTCGTTGGAAGCAAAAACCAACCCACGTGTAGGCGCTCGCGATCGGCCGCGTCGATATATACGGCTGCGCGCGCCAGGTCGTGCGTGACTGGCGCGGTGTGGCGATGTTTGTGCGCTTCCTAGGTTGGAGAAACCGTATTCACGAAACACACGCATTGCTTTTCAGTGTCCCTGTCCCTTGCAACGATCATCAGCCACATCGGCGAGAGCAAGAGGTGCCTCGTTGAAGGAGAGGACGTGCTGAAATCTGATCATGTAATCGAGCGCAGCGTCGCCCCGGAGACATTTTTACCAAAACATCAACCAAAATATTCATTACGTTACGTTTTTCTTGAAATGCCAAAATACAGAACACACTGGCGAACATTATAATGTAGAATGTGGCTAATTAGACTGCATATTGGCATTAAACGTTACAAGTTCTCTTTTTCAGTTTAATTTATGGGTTATTCAAAGGTGCACGGTTCACGATGAAATATCAATGAGTTTTGCACGACGAGGACTTAGTCATACACACATTTGCATTGCTCAATCGATATTATAGAAATCGCAAAATGATTCACGAAATTGCGTAAATATCACAATATCGTACTGATACTGCTACCTAATATGTTCCAGTGTAAAAGCTAGCCTGGAATAAAATAGGGATGAAAAGATAGCAGTACCTCTCGGTGGCTCCCGAAGCCTCACGACCCGGTCGTGTGATCCCTTCGGAAGATTCTCCGACGGAACGGCGTTGCGTATCAAGAGCCTCCTCTTGTGCACTGTTATGAAATAGGGTGGGAATATTTTGCCGGCAGCCGGCACAATCACTCGGGAAAAAAAGATTGCCGGGAGTTATAAGTTAAGAAATAAATATAAATCGCCAAATGTTTCAAGAAAAAAAAAAAAGTTCGCCAACTCTGATTTGTACCTGGGACCCACGGCACGTGAAACGGACACCTTTCCACTGAGCTACTCGCACAACTAGAAGTTCCCGTTTTGACGATTCATTTTACATGAAACCCAATCTATCGGCAATTTTTTTTTTGCCCGGTTTGTTGTGTTGGTTGCCGGCAGATAATCTTTTACCTATAAAATACAATGTACGGTTTGAACGGATGTCGATGCAAGCGTGATTTACGCGCGTACATGCCACGTCCATTAGCGTAGTTTGTTTGGAAGGCATCGCTTGAAAAGTGACGACCACATACCGCGTCGTGCGCAGTCAACTTTTCCCCCGCTCTTACTTGTCCACTGCGATTTGAGTTTTTTTTTTTTTTTCAGCAGGACAGCGATGAAAACTGATTCCAGGCTCTAAAGCATGCCCTGAGAACTGCGGTACGCAACAAGAGCGTACTATATTCTAAGAAACATACAGGGAACGCGGCAACAACACGACAGCCAACGGCAGCACACTGGAACGCCGGAGTTGTTTTCCACGGAGGCGGTATTTGTTTTGGTGAAAGCAGCGCCCTCTAAAGTTCGATCTCCTTGCCAATAGCTCCAAATCCTCCAGTAGCGGCGAAGACACCCCCAGGCCTGCACATCACTTTTACCACTCGGCTGCGCTTTCGCTCTGCGCCGAGGAAGAGGGCTTTTTCTGACGCACCGAGATACCGGATTCGCCAAAACAGCAGAAACGGCCGTCACCGCTGTCTCGATGGGTTTCCGCGACGATAGATGGCGGCAGACACACCCCTAATTCAAGGGCGAAAACCCCGAGGCTGTGCCAGTCGAGCCATTCCTACTACGCAAAAGCTTTTGGCACCAAGGCCATTGGATTTTCATGGGGTAAGACGCACTTTCTAGAAAAGTATTTGATATAACATTCGCGCCACAATTATTTCCTTTTGAAATTGGTTGAACGCCAGGCTCAAAATCCTTGGGTCCGGTTTGTGAGGCACTGGGCGACTGCGCCGAATAGCAGAAAGCGAAAGGCAGATGTGGTCTGACTCTCCGAGAAATTGGTGAACCGGCCGAGCAGGGTGAACCGGCCGAGCAGGATGAACCAGAAGGTTTGTGTATAAGAGCCGACGTGTCCACTTACAAACCAGGATATAATTTCTGGCGGTCAGTGAGTGCCCTACGAACATGGCTAGGCTGCGGTCTAAGGTGATGTACCCCGCGAGTAAGTATAGGAGACTGCAAAGCCAACCGAACCTGGAAGCAAACGTCCGCCTTTATTTTTAGAATATATACACGACGCTGCACAGGAGAACGTTCTAGATGAGTCGGAAAGGGGCGAGGAATCCGAGTGGAGGCTAAGCTAGCCTTAACAGTGTAGTGCTAAATAGTTGACGTCTTTAATAGATGTGCTATTGTTCCGCTTATGATGAAGTTGAACCAACTCACCAACATTTCTCGAGCCACAGTCTCAAGCATTGTGGAGGAGGTGGACTTCTCCACTTGTCTTGGGGAAGCAAGCAGTGCAGAATAACCTGTAGGCCCTAAAACAAATAAATGGAATAAAAAAATGAAAGACGTTTACAATTCTCTGTAACGCCGAATTGGAACGCAGCTCTTGAGGAGGACGAGGGGAGGGTACGGAGGGGAGGGTATGCCCCTCCTCCCTCTCCGTACCGTCCCCTCGTCCTCTCATGCTCCCCTCACATTCAGCGGGAAATTAAGGAGCTTTCGTGGATGGTTTTCGAGGTCCCGCAACGCTCTCCACAACCCGCTACGATACCCGGAACTCTACAGCCAAGGCCATCGGCGCGCAGGCGCAGTAGCGGCTTCTTCGTTGAGGAGGGCTTAGCGAAGTGGGGAACGCGGTCTACGAAAACTCCCTATTTACCAATATTTTCCCGCTAAAATTAGCGGGAAAGTTATCGAGAATTTCTCTGCTAAATTTAGCGGGCAAACGGAATTGGTGTTGAGGTCACATGACGTCGATTTCCGCACTATATTTAGCAGGGACATTTTTCCGCTAAATTTAGCGGAAAAGGTTTCTCCGCTAAATTTCGGGTGACGTCACATTCATTCACGCGACGCCACACGTTGATGTCAACGTGTGATGTTACACGTTGACGTCATGTGTGACGTCATTATGGGAAACTAAAGGGAAAAAAATGGGAGACTAAAGGCGTAAAGCCTGACAAGGTCTCTCTCCCCAATGCAGCGCTTTCCAGCAGCACACAGTTTACAGAGTTAACGCTTAGTATAGTAATAAAGAAAATATTAATTTTTAGAATATACCAGAAAAACAACTAGTTATTACATACAGATTCACATAATAAGGGGTTACCACTGCCCTCCACGAGTGTCCTGAGATTCCTTTTAAATTTACTAAAATTGTTATTAAAATCTATGTGGTCTTTAATGTTATTCAGAGATTTACCGACTTGATATTCCATTGTTTGTGTTCCATAATTTGTACGGGACTGAGGGGGTCGCTTATGTGCGTTTCGAAGATGGTATGCATGCGTTAAGTCACTTATATCCGTCACATATAGTTTTTGTTTGTGAATCAGTTGTAATAACTTAAAATCATATATCTGATTGACCTTGAGAATGACATATTTTTTTTAAAAGTGGTGCCGTGTGCAGGTCTTGTAATTTACCCTTATAATTGTCAAGTAGCCGCAACATCTGTTTTTGCAGTGTGAGCAACGAGTTATAGTTTGTGGTCGATGTCGTGCCCCACACTAGGCGACAATAACAGAGCCTAGAGTAAAAGAGCGAATAATATAAGTTTTTCTTTAGCCATGTTGGTATAAGGTTCCCTATTTTATATAGAAATCCAACCGACCGTGAAAGCTGGGAACTTAATTTATTCATGTGTGTGTTTCAATTTAGCTCTTGATTAAGCCAAACTCACAAAAATATTTGTTCGTGGACTTGCTCTATAATTTAATCTTTAAAATATATAACTAAGTTGGTGGTGTCGTGTTTGTTTTTAGGTGCAAATAGCATATACTTCCGTTTTTTTCGTATTTAATTTTAGCTTGTTTGCTTGAAGCCATGTAGCTAGGTCGGCAAGATAGCTATTTGTCATGAGTTCTAACTGGGCTTTGGATGAGTCTGCAAAGAATACGCTGGTGTCATCCCGAGACATTATAAGCTCGTGAGATCCCGGGATTGCTGTAATATCGTTTATATATAGAAGAAACAGAAGGGGACCTAAGATCGAACATTGTGGGACTCGGCATTTTATTTCCATTGTACTTGAGACAATGTTATTCATTTTAACAAATTGAGATCGATTTTCAAAATAAGTAATTGTTTATGATAGCCAAAGCTATTCCACGTATTCCACATGTATGTAGTTTTCTGAACAGTATGTCGTCTTGTAGAGTGTCAAATGCTTTACTTAGTTTTAAAAAAATTCCTAGTGTATATAGTTTATTCTCAATATTGTATATTATTTTGTCCTTTGCCTCTACGAGTGCTTGCTCCGTGGATTTACCTTTCTGAAATCCGTATTGTGATTTGTTAATCACATGATACTTGGATGCAGATTGGTCTATTCTGCTTTGTATAACGCCCTCAAATAATTTAGAGAATATAGACAAGACCAAAATTGGTCGAAAAGTTTGTAAGTATTCTCCGCCCTCTTTGTAGACAGGTGTAACTTTAGCAATTTTAAGTTTCTCAGGAAATATACCCGTTTCTAACATGCAGTTTATGATGTGCGATAGGACGTTTCTAATATCTGGGGATACGTATTTAATAGGAACTGTTTTAAGGTCATCGATGCCAGCAGCTACATTATTTTTTTTATTTTTGTTATTAGTAGTTCTATTTCTTGTGGGGTGACTGGTGATAACATTATCGAGTTTGTTAAGGAAGTCGTGCTAGGTGAGTCGTAATATGCTTGCGTATCAGCAGTACACTCGCCAACTTTTACAAAATGCTCGTTCATTGCGTTAGGTAAGTCCAACCTGCTCACACGCTTGCCATCGACAATCACAGATTGTATTTCAGTGGCGCGATTGGTACTGTTTGTGAGGGTATTTACCACTTCCCATATTTTTCTGGGCTCATCCTTGACGCGAAAAAATAGGCGTTGATAATAATCTTATTTTGTATTTTTGAAATCAGATGTTAGCTTATTTTTGTACTCTTTGTAGGCTGCTAAAAGATCTTGATCTCTGCTTTTACGGAAATCACGGTATTTTTTATTTTTTCTTTAATCCGAGCGTATAACTCATTGGTCATCGAAAGTTTGCGCAATCTGCATTTTTTTTTGTTCATCAGTTTAAGTGAGAAGGCAGTGTAATAACATATTTGAAGTTTTTTTAGAAAAGCTGGCGTACGCGATATTTGGGTCGTGTTCAACATATTCACTGTTCCAATCGATGGCAGTGATTAGGTCTAGAAACTTTCTCAAGGAATATTCGTCTATTTTCCTGTAACTGTAACCGTTACGTTGAGTTTGATTTTTTTAAGGAATAGTTCAAAACAAGAAAATAGGTAAATGGTCACTTATGTCGTGTGTAAAAATGCAAGAAGATACCTCGTGAGTGTTTAAATTAGTTATACATACGTCGAGACAAGTAGCGGTATCTGAGGTCACCCTGGTGGGCAGTGTTACCGTATTAATACATTTTAAGGTACAAAATACATTTTGTAATTCAAACGCATTCTTTTCTTCTTTATGTAAATCGATATTTATATCACCCATAATAAGGAATGGCTTAGATGTTGAGCCAAGAAACCCAAGCAAGTCCTCACAGTAAGATATAAACACAGATTTGTCTCCAGTCGGTGGCCTATAAACAACAAAAACAATAACACTTCCGGCGTCCACAACAATAGACTCGACGTCTGTCGAGATAGCGGAAAATTCATCTAACACATAGCAAAAAATGTCTTCTTTTAAATAAATCGCTACCCCGCCTCCTCTTTTATTTTTCCTGCCGAAGCTGGTGCATTTATAGCCACTGAAATGAGGGGCCTCAGATTTTTCAGGGATACACGTTTCCGTGCAAAGCAAAGCATCAAAATATATACATCATGATTAAAAAAAAACAAATTTAGATTATTTAGTTTATTGTTTATGCTCCTGGTATTCAAATGTACCAACGAAAAATGTGAATTATACCTTTGATATGTTTGATTGAAAAATGAATCGTCGTAGTACCTGCAATCTACTGGGGGTGACACAGTCATTTTTGTCAAAACTTAGTTGGCCTCCGAATTGTCTACAAGTTGTCAAGGTCATCATTGCACTTGATGTGAACAGCGCGTGCTCCTTCAGTTTTTGGGACCAAAATGTTTCCGTTTGTATGCCATACATAAGCGTAAAGTTCTTCGCATTGGCGCGTTCGAAGTAATCAGATTCTCGTCCTGCGCCGCAGGGATCCCATGAAGGTTGAGACGCCTGCTCCGATATTCGAGTTAATTAACCTCCTGCAGGAGCTGATCCTGTACGTGTTCACTTTTATCATCCTTCTCTTCCAGTTCTGTTTCTCTCTTTCTAAGTTCTTTCATTTCGGTCTTTTGAGAATTGAGGTTCTGTTTGATTTCCTCAAAGCATTTGGACATGAACTGGATGGAGAGCTCTATACTGTCTACCTTCTCTTTTAAAAGGGGGAGGCTTTCCAACTTCGGATTGATAGATGCGAGAAGATTTCTCATATCGAGTTCAGGCTGATGTCCCTCACCACCACCAGCCTGCAAGCCACCACTCCTGCAGGCTGGGCACCGCTAGCCCCTTTTTGCGGCCTTGGTTTTCCCAACGAAAAATTTCTTGTTTACTCCGCCGCATTTACCGAAATGGTACTTGCACTCACACTCTGAGCATTCTACAAACGTCTCTGCGTCGCAGGTTGGCAACTGACAAGAGGAACATGTGTCAGCCATTTCTGATAGTTTACAGAAGCACAACTTCAGACACTAACTTAGTAATTGTGGCAGCAGCGTCAGCAGCAGCACACGTTAGGCCAAGGTAATGAAATATAGTTGTTACCGACCTGTAATAGGCGTGGTACGTGATTAGCGATGTTCGCTGGGTGCTGCCGCTGCCGCAAAATGATCGCCGCTTGGAAACCCGCCGCTTATCTTGACTCAGCGTGCACGATCAGCGCTTGCGCTGGGAGAGTCCCCGAGGTTCTAATGCAGGGTAGAAGGCGAAAGGTGATTCCGCAGATGCGGTGACAGACGTATGCTGACGATCGCAGCTTGCACGGGGCAGGCCGCAGCACTAGACTGCAGATTACTGTCGGACACGGCACGGTCCCAGGAGAGCACCTGTAATAGGCGTGGTACGCGGTTAGTGATGTTCGCTGGGTGCTGCCGCTGCCGCAAAATCAAATAAAAAATTTACTAAACAATTCTAACCGTGTTTTTACGGTCACATAGTTATGCAACACTCGTTCGTGCTCAGCTGACTCGCCTCATACATGGTATCCGTGTTATAACGAGCAAAACATTCTTCACTAGGGTTGGCGTCTTTAATGCACTCGTTCCTCCCAAGGAAAGCAGACTTTACCTACAGGATGTTTTAAAGAGTTGGAAGGGACATTCTGTTCCTTAGGTCTAACTTTGTGAGGAGCACGTGACTGAATACTTTCTCCATGGCGTCATTCGACATGGGAAGTGTCAGAAGCGCGATGTCAAGCTAGGATAGCAACGGAAACATGGCTGCTCCTGCGCTTCGAAATTGACCTTGCGCGGATTATTCATTGTTTTAAATATGTTATCTTTTGTTATGGCTCATTGTGCTTTAAAAAACTTCCATGTTTCTCTAAAAAAACCTTTGTTAGATCCGGTGCAGCACGCGTTATCGGACGACATCTAATTCTGCTTGATACCTTGAGTTTACTTCAGTGTTTTTTTTAATCGGGAGAGGTGTCTCCTTTATGAAAATGGTGGGCAGGTCTATGGAAATGAGCGACGCAAGTAGGAAGGAGAAATAACTTGGGAGCACAAGATAAGCCACAATAAATACAAAAGCGGCGTCTTCAGAGCTGAATCTAGGTCACGGTAGCTCTCTGGAGCAAATAGGATCTAGCTTGACGCCCACACATCTTCAATCAAAAAATCTCTAAAATTGGGCATCCGTAAAGGGTGGACTGCCGCTTTGTGTCCATGCTGAAGTGTCTTTTGTACATGTGATATCTAGCGCTGCGCGACTCGCGTAATACTAGAAGAAGATCGTTTTGCCTGCGGAGGGGTACGTCATCTTTGAGCGCGCGAACTCCTAGCGACTTACAGCGCGAGCCAGACTCAGACTTTCCGGAAAATACACCAGCGAGTATTCGGGCTGTAGTGTCTTCATACTACACGGATACGACACTGGCGACGAGAATTCAAGAGCCTACGGCGCCTGGAACCTCCGATCACGAGTCATGTCTACTCAAGGCAAAATGGAAGCCTTTTCGGGCAAGTCATGGGCATCGTGGATTGAACGTCTGGGTTTCTACTTCATGGCGAATGGCATCAGCGCCATGGACAAGAAGCGAGCACTCCTACTCACGCTGTGCGGTGCCGAAACTTACGAGATTGTGCTGGTGGTACCCAGTGGACCCGGGGACGTGAATTCGAAGAACTCGTGATAATCCTAGGCGCCCCCTTCGATCCTCGACCATCAGAGCTTTATTGCCAGTACAAGTTCCAGCAGCGAGACCAACTACCGGACGGGTTCATCAACGGCTGCGTTGCGGCACTCAAGGCTGGTGACTAATTTCGGCATCCTGGCTTTCGCAACTACGTGTGTAATATCGGCGACGGCGGAACAATCGGCATCACAGCAACCAACGTCGCAACCGGCATCCGGTGTAGCGTCTACGGCTGGACAACCAGCAATGCCACAACGCGACACCAAACTAGCATTGGACGTGATGTTGCGTGACATGTTTGTCTTCGGCATCCGTGACGAGCTTCTGTAGCAACGCCTGTTCGCAGAAAAGGATTTAACGTTCTCAAGCGCCTTAGATATCGCCATTCGAGCAGAGAGTGCCTCGAAACAACAACAAAGCATCAAGAAAAAGACCTCCAGATCAACAAGACTGGGGCAGCAAACAAAGATGCTGCTCCACGCAACAATCGACAGTGCTATTGATGCACAGGTCAGCATGACCCACAGAGATGTCGATTAAAAAATACAGAGTGCCGCTATTGCAAAAAACTTGGGCATATCGAAAAAGCATGCATTGCGAAGAAAAAGCAACAAGACAAACCAGGTTACATGAAAGCTAACCATAATGTAGCAGCGACGGAAGTGGTGAGCCAGCCAATGTGCTCTTCTAGATGTTCCTGCTACGAACTGAACAAGCTACACACGCCACGGGACGTTCCGAAGTTCCACGATTCCCTTCAGATGCAGGGCAAGCCACTTCAGTTCGAGGTTAACTCTGGTGCTGCATGTTTGTTGACCAGCGAAGAAACATTTCGCTCAACCTGGCCCAACAATCCACGCAAGCTCACGGAAGACGACTTGGAACTCTGCACTTGGAGTGGCGAAGGCCTAAAACCTCTTGGGTCGCTTAAGTCAGGGTACGTTTCAAGTCGAAAGATTACCTCCTGCCGCTTCTAGTGATGAAAGGATCTGGCTGCAGCCTTTTGGGAAGGGATTGGTTTGACGCGCTAAACATCCGAGTGAAAGGAATCAACCAGGTGCAGCATCAAACCACACCACGAGAGGTGGAGGCAGCTAGTGCTTCAAAGACATCCTAATACGACATCTCTGGATACACGGAACCCCCAGTACAATTGGAGCTAGAGGAAAGAGATTCAGCGAAAGTTTGCAAAGCTCGGCCGGTTCCTTTTGCGCTCCGGTCAGCGGTAACAGACGAGCTCCAACAGTTGCAGAATAAAAAAAAAATATTTCGGCTACCGAGAAGTGTATATCAAAAACTTTGCTGGAAAGTCATCGTGAATCCGAGGAACCGTAATAAAAAGACTGGGACCTCAATCTTGGATCATCAAAACAGAACAAGGCACGGCGACATGAAGACCGCATGAGGCACACCGTCACAGACTCTTCGGAAAAATTGGCCACGGGACCCTCTGCAACACGAAATATTAATAATTGCCTACAAGCTGTGCCAGCACACTGGACCATTCCGACCACTGAGGGACCGGCACCAACCGAGGAGCAAGATGCCCCGAGACGCTCAACCCGACATTATGCTCTGTTACAGACGCGGTTATAAGAACGAACCGATCGCCTCTCATTGTCTCGGCTCATTTCTTCGGAGTACACAACTATTATTCCTTCCCCACAAGTGGTGACCCGGACTAGTCTCCAAGAAAAAGTCGGGGAGAAGCAACGGACTCGACTCCAGCTCCAGTAGCGGCTGTTGCGGCTCGGCTCCCGGCGTACTGGGACCGCAACCCGCAAGTATGGTTCCTCCAAGTGGAGTCGTAGTTCCATCTGGCACACATTACAAGTCGAGAATGGAAGTATCACCACGTCATGTCAGCTCTTTCACCAACCGCAGCCGACGAAGTGTACTAGGTGCTATCCTCCCCGGCTGCCCCGAATCCCTACGATCAACTGAAGGTGGCCCTGTTGCAAAGAGTCCAAGCCTCGGAACGAACTCATTGACAGCAGCTACTCTTGGCGGAGGAACTTGGGGATCGGCGCCCAACGCAGTTACTACGTCGAATAACTCAGCTTCTCGGAGAACGTGCCAACGCCGTCGATGACGTTCTCCTTCGAGAGCTGTTCCTTCAGCGACACCCACAAAATGCTCAGATGGTCCTTGCAGCAGCCGCGCCCCTCAACCTTGCCGGACTTGGTTGGTTGATCATGTGAGCCAGGGGCAAGAAACATTTCCTACCATTCAACTCTGCACATTCCAAGCTTGTAAAATGAAACATTGTGAGGTCTTGCCTTAGGAACTGTATTACCAAGTCATGCTTACATTCAATGCCGACGAGCTTCAGCGAGCAAGTATCAAGGCTGAGGTCTTCTGGATATCCTCTTCCTGTATTGATGTAGGTAACAGAGGTTCTCCTCAAACTAGGTAGTGGCTCAAACATACCCAGAGACATGACAACCAGACCAGTAGTCGGGCCATATATGCACACTTTATCTCGTGGTCTAAAGAATCTAGCAAACAGAGCAAATGCCAATGTAGTTTTTTTCAGCATCGCACCAACTTCACAAGCCTCTGCAGAAAAGCAAACATCTCTTCAATCAGCATCGTCAGCTGCACAAAGCACAGATCCAACTTTGTCAGATGTGTTGAAGTGGTGGTCTATTCGTTTCCCCTTTCCTGTAGAAAAGACTGCACTGGACAGACTGGGCGGTGTTTAAATGACCACCTGCGTGAGCACAACAACAACATTGCCAATGCCAACTCTGGTCACTTTGGCGTTCACTGTAGGGTTTGTGGCTGTTCGGCGCGACTGGACAACTGTGTTGTGTTAGGCAAGAGTAAAAACCAGCTCATCCAAGGAAATGTAGTAACGGAGAACATCGTACGACGGAATGCTCAGTGCGTTAGCACTCCGTCCTCAGCCTCATCGGAAAAAGAACTGCATTCTTTACGCAGAAGGTGTTTGCAACAGTAGGTTTCCTTTTGTATTTCTGATATTTTTGTAATTATTTTTTTTGTAACTCTTGGACTTTTTGTAACTCAGGGACTAGTTATAATTAGAGTGTATTCGACAGTAGACCAGCATATCACCTGGTTTATATATGTTCGTGATTAATTTTGTAGTTATTTTTGTAATTTTTGTAACTCTGGGACTCGGCAGTACTATTATTATTTTGCTTTCTTTTCCTTTTCTTCTATTTTCCTTTTTCTATTCGTCTCTCGTTTTCGTTTTTTTTTTTTACCTTTCCCCTTTTGCCTTGTCTTTTACTTTCCTTTCCTTTCTCTTCTTATTTGGGCTGGCAACCTATTCCTTCGAGTGATGCAGGGGGCGCGGCTGGTGTGGCAGCAGTAGAGTTCCTGTATA
This sequence comes from Ixodes persulcatus, assembly GCA_013358835.2. Lineage (NCBI taxonomy): Eukaryota > Metazoa > Arthropoda > Arachnida > Ixodida > Ixodidae > Ixodes > Ixodes persulcatus. The sequence goes on along the minus strand of JABSTQ010011488.1, from coordinate 761,379 downwards.
GGCTCCCTACGGAAGCTAGAGTTGCGCGTTCATCCCCGTAGCGCCGTCTTTCCTGCACAGCATGCTGGTCCGTCTCCTCACGTGATCGGATCTCGGCGAATAGCGGTGCGGCGGCGCGTGGAAAACAGACGCGCAACTCTGGCTCCCGTAGGGAGCCTATACAGGAACTCTAGGCAACAGTAAAGCCCCTTCATGTTTCAAAAGTAGCGCAAGGTGCGCCGATGCACGAGGAACGTGCAACGTGCAGCCCTTGGGAAGATCATGGTGGAACAGCGCAGCACTGAGCTAGATTTCAGACGCCATGTTCTTCCCAGAAGTGGTGCGCGGCACTTGTCTCGAGCATTTCCACAACAATGAATGGCGCCACTTTTCCCAGGATAGGGGAACGGTGCGGACGTGATCGAGACATAAAGCGGCGACTGGAGAATTAGAGAAGGAAGTCCTGCGGGTGAGTGGGAGTTTCTCATTTCTAATGACAATATATGGCTAGGACACATACGGAGATACTCCGCACTGTAGTGTCCGTCCGTTAAGAAGGGAATAGCAAACAGATCCAGATCCTGATCGAAGAAGAGGAAGTTTGAAATCCAGAGTGTTGCTATACTCTGTTTCACTTTGTATTGTACCGCCGGAAAGGCTACAGGCGCGAGCTCCTTGCTCTATGGCACACCTCAGCGGCACAAGCTCTCGTGCACCAAGGGCAGCTGCCAACGCTACGAGCTCGCGCTTCTAGCCTTCGCTGCGGTACAACATCAGGTGAAACGGAGTATAGGTCAGCGCTGTGCGAGTGTATTTTTTGTGTGTTTTAAATTTTTGTGTAACTGTCTACCCGTGCGCTTGATCGTAATTATGCCTTACCAAATCGCCCAATATGCAGTATTAACATGATTGCTTGTAATGAGTTCCGTACAAGTCTGAGTCCGAGAGAGTCGAGGGACGACGACGTTGAGAGGATGACACATCGGGCGACGGCGGTGCCTCAATCTGAGCCCTGGGCCTCGGTTCCTCGAAGCTTCTACTTTGACTGGGCTACCTCCTTGTAGCCTGATGCTTCGACCCCAGTGGACCCCAGTGAGCAACAGCGCCATCATATTGAAGGGGCTCCTTCATGCACCGATCGAACGGCGTGTCAGATACCCAAAGCTCGCTGCTGACCCGCCCAACCCGCCTCCACGAAGTCTGGACTTCTGCGAATCGGACTGCCACCCTCCCCAGTACCAACAATCCATGTTGTCGTCATCTTACATGTATATACTCATCACGTAATCATGTTCACTAGAAGCGGCACCGCGGGGCTCCATGGTACGGGAAGCTGCCTTTCGGCGGTGCAGCGGCTCTCCAGAGCCAAATAAATAAAAACTAAAGACTAAAAAGTCAACTAAACAAAAACCACTGAAAAAAACAAATATGCATGCCAGCATCAATGATTGAATTAGTCAACAAGAGGTTAGAGCGCAAACGAGCTGGTGATGATTGAACATGATGAACTAAAACCCTGAGAGTACTAAGAAAGAGGAGGGGAGACTCCTGCTCTTTCTCTCATTCGTCTTCATTCCTAGTCTCAGGGTTTACTTTATCATGTATGCCGACTGATATAGCTTGTTTGCTACAGCAGCTTTTCAAAGCGAGGGCGGAGTCTGGACACCTCAACCCTCACTTAAACCTTGACATTTAGCTCCGAACTGCACTTTGGTTTCATCGACGTCACCGCAAACAAGCCACCCGCGACCCCCGTTCGGGAAACACGCTATTACAGTTCGAGCATTTCCAATTTATTTTTAAACTCTTCCTTAATTTCTTTGTTTTGTTTGGGCAGATACGCGAAGGGGCAGAGGACTACATTCTACGCTCACCCCTAAGCTGTGACTGTGGTGGAAGCTACGTCCTCCTTGGGCAGTCATACCTCTCCTTTTCGCCACGTCATCACTCTCCCATCCATACACACTCGCATAGAGACGGGTCATTGCAATCTAAAAGGGTAAAAAACGATGCGGACAGTGGAGATGTACAGACACAGAGCGCTGTCTCTTTTCTGGTGACGAAATGAAGGCGGCTGATTGGTCTGGTGGCCACGTACCTCTTCCCACCGCAGTCTCGAGCATACCAAGCACTTTTAGCGAACTTCCCTCTCAGCTGAAGAAACGAAAGACGGGATAAGTCCTGAGTATTATCGCTCAGATTCGCTCTGCAGCCAATGAAATATCGGCATTAACCAAACTCATTGGCTCAAAACTGCATATCTAGCATTAACACGGCGTGCACTAGAACAAGCGTCGAGCATATTCGAGCTTAATCATGCATTCTGCCACTAGCGTCGGCGAGCGACCATGGTATATGTACATGGGCTAGCGAAGCTTCAGGTCAAAAAGCGGTTCAAAACAAATCGCCAGCGACATCGGCCTGGAGGGTCACGTGAAGGATGCGATTGAAGAGCGACTAGGAGAGGTGGGGACAAACATTATTAAGATTAATTAGTTTGTGACTAGAAGTATAAACATTTGTATTTTTAAACAAGCTAAATATAATTATTAGATATTATCAATCATTATTGGCGCGCTACAAAATTCAAAACTGTCTTTGTTTTTGCTAATAATGTTCATACTTCTTATTAGCGTCCTCTGTACGCCACTAGCAAAGAGGCCGGCTAGCAATAGCGATATTCGCAGTTCTTTGTAGGTCTCGTGGGGCGCGCAGAAAAACAGGCTGTTGACGTCCGTCTGCTTGCCTGTGTTTGGGCCTCCACGTGCTCTTCGCTTTTAATTGTTTTAGCGGCAGTTAACACCGTTTGGGAAGTTTTGTCCAGTTACTTGCGCGGGAACTTGGCAGTCGTGCGCTTGGACCTTGGACACTACTGCGTCCAAGGCGCTCAACGTGCGATGATGAGCACAGCACTATACGCAAAGAAACGGTGCTCCGTGGAAGTGTGTGAAAGCGACACCCGCATGGCTGGAATCTCGCTGCACCGGTTTCCCCTAAACTCTCGAAGGTGAGACTTAGCTACTGTCAGTTACATGGCTGCTGTGTGATATCATGCCCCCTTGTTCGGTCTTCTCTTAACTCTTTTTAGTTTTACCTAAAACTATTAGGGTTGTCTGGATGTGCACAAGAAAGTACACCTGAAGGCGTAGTATGTTATACTAGGAATGTTGACTTCGCAGCGTTGTGTGCCGTCATTATAAAATTGCCCACGATATTCAAATTTACCTGTACCGGCCTGCCTCTGAAGAGCCTAGTGTCGTGATCATCGGCGTGGTTATCAGTGGTACAACACAGATATATAGTAGGGCATCTGTGCGTAAGACTCGTGTTTTTACTCTTCATCGTGTACACAGAGCGTTGATGTCATGCATGTGATAATGTCCTTGCTCTGATTTGCTTTAGTTTGTGGACATTTTGGCTAGATTCTCTTTTCGTAAGTATTCACGGAACCCCCATAGCACCATGCCTTATCTGCAGGCGCAAAGCCTGGTTTCAGTTCTGCAACAACCGAAGTTTACAGGGGAAGACTCCATGGCAGCTACGAGACAGGGTAGTTTGCTTCTTACATTTTGAGGATTCAGCTTTCCTGCGGCCTGGACACCTCCGTCACAATGCGTTGTCAAGTGTGCTTCCCACAAAAGGTAAGCAGACCAATAAACCTTCCGTGCACTTTGTGGCTAAGAATGGTTAAACCGCTCTTAGAAAAATAGTTACCACATGGGGCTGAAATATTGCTTCTGTGGGCTCATAACATTTTTATATTATTTGCAGAGACAACACATGGCGACATTTCCAGCAAAAGCTCTCCAGGTTCAGCATTTGTGCATGGTGAGCTTTTTCATTGTAACTAACATAAAGTGGCAGCAACTGCCAGCACCACTGCATTACCTCATGGTCGTCATGACCTGAGCATTTTGCAATAAAACTAAATGAGATTAGCTGAAAAAAGCTGGTAGAACACGGTCAGAGGTACTGCTAGAAGTTCATTTCAGGCCCGTTTATAATGATGACATGTTTTCTTTGAGGCGGCATAATCAACGTCAATATCGGTCCACAGAGCATCTTTTGCCATGCCGACACCCAGTCTTCCAAAATAAAGCTGCCCATGAACGAAAGTGATTTACGTTTTGTGTTAAAATAGGCGAATTCACCATATATTTGCAGAGGTGAGTTCGCCAGCCTCCCCGAGCTACACATACTTAGGCAGTTCAGAATCATCGGAGCTTCTGTTATCACCCTGACGACCAGTCTTCTGAAATGGAACTTTCGTGGGAACAACGTGATTTTTCTTGTCGTGTGTTAGAATAGACACATAGGAAGGAACTCAACTATTATTCCATGACTAACTTCACGCTAAATTTTCAGAGAGGAGTTCGTCAGCCTCATCGAGCTGCACGTACTCCGGCCGCTCAGACTCGCGGAGTTGCTGTGGTCACCCTGGTGACCAGTCTTCTGAAATAAACCTCTCATGGAACGAAGGTGAATTTCCTATTTATGCGTTCAAATAGGGGAATAAGGGAGGACTTCAACCCCTTCTCCTTCGCTAAGTTCACATTAAATTTGCAGAGCGGATTTCTGCGGCTTCATTGAACCACACATACTCGTGCACCTTATTAGGTAACAGTCTACTAGGGGCCCATAATAAGTGGTGGCCGAATATAGTTTGTGGTATCCTTTTATTCCCACTTTTTTTGTGAGCTTGCTTTTTTAACTGGTAGAAACAGCGCAACTTCACGAAGAACAAGAAACAAGGTGTTTACAGACAGGCGCTGTAAAAGTACACAGAGAGGCACTGTTTCTGCCAGCTGAGATGAACAACCAACTCGCCCAACTTTCCGCTTTGATGAACTTGCTTTTCTACTTACAGTCTTTGTAAAAACCTTTCTTTATTTTGTTTTTACAGTTGATCACAGCTACGCTTTTCGTCAAGGTGCTGATCCTGCTCAAGAGTCCAGCGGGGACGTGGCTGACATTGAGATTTTGGTTTCTTCACCGTCGCATAGAGACTCTCTCTCTGGCCGTGCTGCTGGGCCTTCTCACAAATGTGAGTGCTTTCTATGATGCAAACTTTTTCTTTTGCATTTTGTTTTGGGAAAATTATAAAAGGTCAGACCGCAAAAATAATAATAATAATAATAATAATAATAGGTTTATTTTCCAACAAAAAGGTACAGTGTTGGTGGGGGCTTTGGAAAAAAGCTGTTGATACAGCTTGACTAGTCCTAAGCCCCCATAACTTCAGCAGCTACAAGCAGCGTGCACGGAAAAAAGGAAATACACTGAGAACACTAAACAAAAAAAAAAGAAAGAGATTGAACAGTCGGCAATGAGCTATATGAAACTAAAGAAAATAAGCAGACACTATAGCAAAACGTCACTTGCATACATCGCTCAAGGCACTATAACAAAAACTTCTGGCATACAATATTTAAGCGTAGACAAAAAAGATCACTGCCCTACAACATTCAAGAAAAAACCAGAAAAAATAGCTTAAGTTAATTAATTGTACAATATACAAAACGGGAAGCATATTCCCCTTTACAAAAAATACTCAGAAAATACATACAAAGGCACCGTTCAATCATGGCCGATTTGCCCAGAGAGTATCATGTCCCGCAAGGTACCCACCGATAGCTTGTCAAGTTCTATGTTGTGCATATGAAGGTGGTTAAGTATGGTCGGTAGTGTGTATGCTATGGTATAATGGCCGTAATTTGTTCTAAAAAGAGGCACTTGCCAGGGTTGCAGAATGCGCGTTTGGTATGAGTGTACTTTTTCTGTTAGATTCGCTAAATATTCAAGATGATGTACATGCATGTTTTTTTCAATCATATATTTTGCGCAAAGGCGATATCTATACAAATCAAAAATTTTAATTACACCCAGTTGAGTAAAAAGTGAATCCATTGGATATTCGAGTGGGACTTTGCAAATACTTCTTAATATCTTTTTTTTGCAAAATGAATATTTTTTTACAATTAGTAAAAGTAGTTGTGCCCCATACTAGATGACCATAGTTTATATGGGAATAAAATAATGAATTATATATTAACAACTTTACCTTAAGTGGAAATATGTGTTTATTACGATATATCAACCCAACAATGCTGGACAATTTGGATATAATGTAATTAACGTGATCATCCCATGACATTGTCTCTGAGAAAAAAATACCCAATGTTTTAAAAGAAGAGACTAGCTCAATTCTAAAAGAGTTTAAACATATGGTCTTGTTTATGTCAATTTGTTTATTCTTTGGGCGAAATAGAACTGCCTTAGTCTTATTTATGTTTATTCTTAAAGCGTTACATTTGCTCCATTGCGCTAGATTTTCCAGCGTATCATCCGCGGTATCTATGATATATGGGGCGGTATCACCAGTAAAAAATAAACTAATGTCGTCAGCATAAATAATAAACTTTGTTGATCGGCTGATATTTACAATGTCATTTACGTAAAGGTTGAATAAAAAAGGACCCAAGATGCTTCCCTGGGGAACGCCTGACCGAATAGATTTTATTGCTGATGAATGACCATTAATGTGTACGTATCGCTGACGGGAAGACAAAGATGAATTTATAAGTAGTAACAATTGACCACGGAAGCCATACATTTCTAATTTTTGAAATGGAAAATCATGATCAAGATAGTCAAAGGCTTTCGTAAAGTCAACGAATACACCGAGAGTTAGTTTTTTATTTTCAAAGTTCTTGAGAATATACTCTTTCTGTGCAAGAAGAGCAAGTTCAGTGGACCGCTGTCTGCGGAAGCCAAATTGAGATGAACTTACTAGATTATGATTATCTGCAAATGAAGTCATTTGTAGTAGTAAACTTTTTTCTAAGCCCTTCGAAAACACTGGCAAAATTGAAACCGGTCTATAATTAACTAGTTCATCTTTATTACCTTTCTTATATAAAACCGTTACTTTCGCCAGTTGCATTTGCTTGGAGAACACGCCATTTTGCAAGGAGAGGTTGAATATATGAGTCAGACAAGGGGAAATAATATCTATTAGATACTTTACAGGCTTTATCTGCAAACCATCGGCATCACAACTTTTACTGTTTTTTAATGCACTGAAGACAGATATTACCTCTAAATCAGTAACGGGGCTAAGGAACATAGATGCACAATTTCGAAAATATATAAACTTGCAAGCATCTGAGTCTGGGGTGCCTTTAACTAAACTCACGAAATAATCATTGAATACATTTGCTAATGCTTTTCCTGTCACTTCCTCACCATCGCATTTTATCGTTTCTACTTGTTTCGGGGTACATGTACGATTTAGGACAGAGTTGAGTTTTTTCCATAAAACATCAGTTCTATTATCACATGTCGAAAAGAAATGAAACAAATATGTTTCTCGAGCGTTTCGAAGTTCTGTTTAACTGGTTGCGATAACGTTTGAAAATTAAAAGTTTTTTCTATCTCCTTTGTTTTCACAAATTTTTGATATAGCGCATTTTTTATACGAATTTTTTCAAGTAATTCCTTCGTAACCCATGGTTTACGGATTTTTCTAGAATGACTTTTTGATTTATATGGAAAACAGCTTACATAGAGATTTTGAAATCGAATCAAGAACATATTGTACGCTCTATCTGGATCCGTTTCATGAAGGACGTCACTCCAGTCCATAGAAGAAAGTTTTCGTCTAAAGTCATCCAGGCTATCTGGCGTTATTTTCTGAAACTTTACTACCGTCGGTTTATTCTGTCTTTTATTTATGTTTATCTTTACACACAAAAATATACATAAGTGGTCGCTTATGTCAGTGATTACTACGCCAGATTTAGTTTGTGATGCTGCAAAGCTGGTAATAAACAAATCAAGTAGTGTGGAAGATTCAGTAGTGATCCTAGTAGCCAAAGATATCGTATTCATACATCCGCTTGCTTTAATTAGCATATCCATCTGTCTTTTATCCGCGGTTTCAAGTAGCATGTTTATATTGAAGTCGCCCCCCAGGATTATATTGTATTTATTTTCATTTGCGAACTCAAGAAAAGATTCTAGGTAAGCAAAAATAGACGAAATATTACCAGCCGGCGGACGATAACAAACTGCGATAACACTATGGCCTATCAATACAGACAGCATCTCGTAATTTTGGTGAATACAGCAGTAATCAGTAAGCATCTCGCAGGACATGCTCTCCCTTAGCAAGAGTGCTACGCCTCCTCCCCGACTTGCGGTGCGGTTTAAAAAGTACGTATTATACATAGGTAACTTTAGAACGTCATTAGCATCAGAAAACCATGTCTCGGTAAGCATTATATGATATCAAAGCCAAAGCTGAATTGATGAAAAAAAAAAGTCAAGTTCGTTTGCTTTATTTCGAGCCGATCGAGTATTTAAGTGAAAACATTTGAGGGAACCGTCGTACTCGTTTCCCATTAAAGACTGTAGATCCGATGGAAGAAAGTAATTGGTGTCTGACGTCGAATGCAGTGCATAATTTTTATTTTTCGACGACAAATGTGCCGTATCATTCATTGTGAAGAACAGTTCTTAAAGTGAGCAATAAAAACAACAAAAGAACATCACGCGAGTTTCTGCAAATCATCCAGAGACCTAATCACATGCACCTGATCTCTGTCCTTTTTGCGCACGAGAACATTTCCATTTCTATACCAGACGTACTTATAGTTTGTTTCCTTGGACCAATCTTTTGCCTCCCGAAGAAGCGCTCTGTCCTGACTCGTTAGGTTTTCCAAGATGTAAGCGTCATCTTTTGCTTTTTTAAGTGCCGATCGCTTATTTAGCCACTGATCTTTAGTTGTCTGGTGAACGAAACGAACGATGATACCTGGCGTTTTATCTGGTTTGCACGGCAGCCTATGAACTGCCGCAACTTCGTTCATTGTGAGGTCCGGTACTTCAAGTTTTTTTGCGATTTCATTTACCTTCACTAGCAGGTCTTCGTTTTCAGTTCTCGGGATACCGTGGAATTCTAGGTTCAGTTTTCGGCCTCTCCATTCGAGGTCGTTCACCTGTTGCCTTAGTGTCTTTATTTCCATCTCGGCGTCAGTTTTTTCCAGCCGTTCGACCCGTTGCTTCAGCTGTTTCATTTCCTTACTATGCTCTTTCATTTCCTTTAGCACTTCGTCATACTTGTCAGACATTTCTTGCATGAATTTTTCAATACCCCCCACGGTCTCTTATAGGCCTCATTAGACTGTCCAACTTGGCGTTTATCGCCGATAACATGACGGTTATGTTAGGCATCTCTTCGGGCGCGTTTTCTTCCTTGGCACTTTGACTACCCCGGGATTTTGCGGTTTTCCAAGTTTGACACTTCCACGACTTTCGCAATGCATTACCCTTTGAAATAAAAGTCGCCTCCGAGACTCCAGAACAAGGTAGCAGATGATAGTTGTATTTACATTCAGAACAGTCTAACTTCAACTCGGTTCTTTTCACTTGTTCGGAACATGACGGACAAACATTGTCCATGCTTTATAAAATAAAAAAATAAAACAAAACAGAATATGCAACAGCAGCAGCGGCACGCAACAACAGAAGCAAGAAGAGAAAGTAAAATAAATTAACTAACCTGTAATGATAGCGTGGACTCGTTTAGACAACGTGCCGTACGCGCTGCCGCTGCTGCTGTGTGCCACTGTGCGACGTGCGGATCCTTTTGAGCTCTCTGGCCGGTGACGTTTGTGGCCGGTGCAGTCTTGAACCAATCCGAGCTCGTGGGCGCTTGCACGTGCTGAGGTGACGGCCGTTGATCCAGGGACGTTGATAGCGGCTGCTTCTTCCCGATTGTCGTCTGTAATGATAGCGTGGACTCGTTTAGACAACGTGCCGCACGCGCTGCCGCTGCTGCTGTGTGCCACTGTGCGACGGGCGGATCCTTTTGAGCTCTCTGGCCGGTGACGTTTGTGGCCGGTGCAGTCTTGAACCAATCCGAGCTCGTGGGCGCTTGCACGTGCTGAGGTGACGGCCGTTGATCCAGGGACGTTGATAGCGGCTGCTTCTTCCCGATTGTTGTCTGTAATGATAGCGTGGACTCGTTTAGACAACGTGCCGTACGCGCTGCCGCTGCTGCTGTGTGCCAAGGCTCGAAAAACACCAGCGGATACTAAACTTTATCTTGAGCTGATGGCGCAAGGGGTCACATAACACAAGACCGGGTAACTGACAGCTAGAAATCGAAGTTTTACAAAGTTCACCACATTTTTGTTTTTCACGGTATATTGTCATTGTCAAGCACACAAAGATAAAAAAAATGTTCCACACCCAGGGGCTAACACCATCAAAACAAAACAGCTCAACCGGTTTCACTGAATCACAAGTCTTCCCGCAAAACCTCACGTAGGACAGTGTTTTTTATAGTTATCGAAAAGCTGCCCTGGTCATATGTGTATGATGCTGAGCGTGTCATGGTCCCTTGTCCTATCTGCCAAACATTAGTTCCCTGTTTTGTGCTAACGCTTCACTGTTACAATAGGGTGCCTTCATGTGCGCTTTGCTTGGGGTGATTACATCTGGCCATTTTGTTTCGAACGCTTATTTTTATTTTTTGTTCTGAAGCGGGTTAAAGAGCGTGTCCCTGCACGCGTTCGTGGCGCTGACTGTGTTACGCCACGAACGCCTTTGTCTTTGTATCTTCCCTGTGAGCGCGTGCTGTCGGCATCGGGTACTACAAACGATCACATCACCCTAAACAAAAGGGCATTGAGGACACTATGTTACAATGCCATCGGCATAAGTGAGGTATGGTCAAGCTTTAAAAAATGCATTTCACAGTTTGGATGCCTATTCTGACTTGCATGTTTCTGTGTGCGCCCTTGTCTTTTTGGACTATCAGGTCTCTGGCCACTATGAAGCGCCTAGTCCGACATAAATATGTACGGCTGCTTTCCTTAACTTGAATTGGATCTGTGTAGTCTGTCATACTTGCTGTTCTTCTTTAAAGACACTTCAAATGATTGAGGAGTATTTTTTAGTGTGAATAGATTGTACATTTAATAAATTGATGGCGAGTGCAAGTTTTTCTTGGAGTCCTGATCTGGTTCATTTGTCAAATTGTAAGCACCCGGCAAAAGCCACAGCATCGACAAGAAGAAGGTGAACGCCCTGAGAGCCAAGGTGCGACAGCTTCAGGAGTGTAACAAGAGGCTGCAAAGAAGGCTGCAACCACAACGTCGGATGAGGACTGTTGCCAAGTCGCTGAGAGTGTCCGCGTTCATGTGTCTCCTGCTGTCGCTGCACTCGTTGAAGCCCAGCTTAGAATGAGCAATGTGAGCCGGTTTGGCCAGAGATGGATACAGCAGCAAAGTGTAAAGCTAGGCAGCAAGTGCACAGGCTACGTCAGTGAAACCAACCCGAGTACTTTTTAAATCAGTGTAGGCATTTTCTATCCAAACCTTTCATGTTCTTCGGTTTCTTGAGGAGTAATGTAGTCTTCTAACTGATTCACATATATAGCTTTTAAAGCTGTGAAGCAACACTGGTTTATGAAATGCAGCATACCACAGAGATCCAAGATGGTTTGCTCCATTTGGCTTCCTTGACCGGCACCAAACAATCGTTGCGTTGCAGTGTAGCAGCACCAGCAGATGCAAGTTAAAATATTTTCAGCATTATTGTACAGTACCCAAGGACTGCGTAGACAAGTGTTTTTTTGTTTTTTTCTGTGTATTACTGTGGTGACCACAGTCGTCCTCGGAACACTGTGAAACCTCTGAGTTATTAGTGGCTGCCTGTAAACTGCCAATGTCCTCACAACATCCAGCCGATTGTACATTGTCTTATTATGTTATAATGTGCCTTATGTACCGATCTACTAGTTTTCTTCCACCATTGCACTTTCAAAATAGTGAATACCGATTGCATGATTCTAGTAAGTAATCTGATTGAATGATTGCAAGTGAATAAAACAGATAAAACGCGACTGTTAATGCGACCTTGGGCTTGCATTAGAGTTACTGTAGTGTATTTCATACGCAACACACTCCAGCAATTCGATTCACTCTTTTTTTTTAAATTACATCATTCGTTTTAAGGTTTCTTACATATTTCCGAGGGATCCTGAAGGAACAAAGAGCAAAACACTGTGGCTTGAGTTTAACGACAGTGTAAAGACACGATGGTGTGACGAAATGAAACTACTCTCATAGCAGGTCGGCTAACAAAGTCGGCTGCAGAAAAAACATTTCGAACAAAATATAAGAGCAAGGGCAAATAAGGGCGTAAACGATCCAGTATAGAGTAAACATCCTAAAAAAAACCGAGACTGCAGGTAAAAAGAACGACACACACTCTAAAAAGTATCAAACAAAGCTCAAACACGGAGCTATGTTTGAGACTTTTTAGTGTATATGTCGTGCATTTTACCTGTAGTCTCTGGAATTCTTTTTGTTTAAGTTTCGCGCCAAACCGCACGCACGCGTGACGTCACGGTTTTCTTCGGAAGTGACGTCATTTCCTGTATTTTTTGTTCCGCCGGAAGTGTCCCCGCGACTCTTAGATGGCGCTAAAGTAGCCCCATGGGCCGCCATTTTTTCGACATGTGGGCTTCTATGGAAGCTTCCCTACCAATGTACATATACCTTGGAGCGACCGCGTGCATGGCCGAGTGATTACTGCGCTTGAATTTCGCGCGGAAAGTCTAGGTTCAATTCCAGTCAGTGGAATGTTCTTTTATTTATTCTTTCAACATTGCGTTCTCGTGAGTTCGAGATCATTTTTGTCTGATCGAGTTCCGAATGATCTAGCCGTTGCACGTTCTAGGCCAATCCACCAGTTTCCGCGGATGTGGCATCACCTGGCGGCAATCTGGTATCGAGGATACTGGGTATGATAGGAACGCCATTAGTCTTGACTTCTCCACGTTGCTGGGTTCTCCTTGTCATCGGCGTTTCAGTCTAGAGTTTGCGGCTCCGCTACTTTTCGGTAACCGGTGACGATGGCCGAAGACGAGAACATCCCGTTCTCGTTTCAAGCCGACGGCTGGGTTGAAAACCCTCCGCAGTGCGCCAACTTGTCGCAAGACGAAGCGTGGCGATACTTGCGCAGCAAGTCGGACTCGGTTCGGCATGGCAACCGAGGATGGGCCTTCAAGGAAGAAGGTTATGCCCGCCTTCACTTACGCAAAATGACGGTGAAGCGTGAAGCGTTCCCAAGCTTTCCTACCAAGTCATACACTTGGATTTGGATCCGGCTAATTGACACTTCAGTCGTATCCAAATCCAAATCTAAACTCTCGAACCGGGAACCCGGAAAGTGGTGGATTGTTCCGGAAGCCAACGCGAGTACATAAGGGGCAACGCGTGGCGATCAGCAGTCAGTCTCGCCCCAGCGTTCGACTAAGCGGTTACTCCGACTTCGACGCCCGCGACGCTTTGCTGTTATCTTCCGTTTCCTTTTTATATTTGGGCACAAATTCGCTCCATTAAGCGTTTCAGTTTCCCCAGTTATTTGTTTCCTTGCCTGTTCATTCGTGACAATATTTCATTATGCACTGAGAAGCTTTTCAAAATCGAGTCCCACGTTCTAATTTTTCTGAACATTTCCGCCATTCAAGCATCCCCTTATTCAAACAGACTTTCTTATTTATGCCTCTTTCGCCGCATTTTCTTTACACCTTCTTTCCGCCATTGTCTCCTCACCCAGTCATTTTTTTTTGTACGCCTTAAATTAATCACTCATGCACGATTTATGACCACACCGGCTGCATCTCTTCATTTCTTTATTCATTATTCCCCAAGACTCTCATCTGGTGGAATAACTTCCCCAACCCCATTGTCACCTATTAATCTAACCCCCAGAGTTTTCGCAATCTTATTTCTAGTCAGTTAGATACCATTTGCTTTTTGTTCGATCGATTCTTGTTTATGATTTTGGTTGTTTTGTTCGATTCGATTGATTATTGATTCATGGGTGATTACTTAGATTGTTTTTGGTTGAAAATTTATTGTTTTATATTTTTTCTCTGGCAATTCTATTTCATAATAAAGGGCTACGGAAACAAAATGTTTTTTTTTGTTTGTTTAGATGTGGTTCATGTTGCGCCGGCAGCCCACAAACACTAGCCTAGACTAATTTCACTCTATACGGGGTGACCTTAGCCTAGACTTGTGTTTCTGGGCTGCAGGCAGAGAAGTCAAGAAAACTAAATTTACACGAAATGAACAGATTTCAAAATTCCGTCTGGTTGCGGTCTGTGAAGCTCCGTTCGAATGCCGTCATGCCATGAGTTCCTAAGGAGCAGCGGAAGTTCGCGGCAGTATGACTCGTGGAGTTAAGGGCTGTTTATACTCCGACGTCGAGCGCAGTGAACGCAGCGTAGCGCAGAACGTGCACCTTTCATTGGCCGGCAACCAGGAACTTGATATCTGCGACCAATCAGTATCTGTGCGCGCTGCGCTAGGCCGCGCCCGTCGACGTTACGTTGGAGTATAAATGTACCTTTAATTTGTCCTGAATGAGTCTGGGTGGAGAACGCACATAAGCAGAAACTGCAACCAAAGCTACAAGCGCGAGCTAGCCAGCACTCCAGGCTTTGAGACACGCAATTCTAACGCGAGCTCTTGATCGTTCTGCAGAACAACGCTTCAAAGCAGCGACCTCGAGTTCTCGTGGTTGTGGCATTGGCTGCAGTATAAGCCCCACAGTGCTTCTGCAACGTGCATTCCACACCATCGAGATCGCCGTTCTTTGCAGACGTTAGGTAGGAACTTGATCCTAGAATAACTGCATAGGCTCTGCTTGTAGAGCCAGAGTATCGCGTTCCTTTTCCTTTCGCCACCAATTCTGTATGGGCGGAGAAGTGGCCACGTGAACCGAGCTGGATCCAAAATTCGTGCGGGAAAGCGACCTTGCGGGCGGCGAGTTTCAGTCGGATCATGTTTCTCGCTTTGCGTTTGCGAAATATACATCCTACGCTAAAAGAAAACGAACTGGAACGTTCCTTGAACATTCCACATTCGGGAATTTTCGTAGACCGCGTTTCCCCCTCCGAAACGAAGAAGCCGCTACTGCGCCTGCGCGCCGATGGCCTTGGCTGTAGAGTTCCGGGTATCGTAGCGGGTTGCGGAAAGCGTTGCGGGACGGCGAAAACGATATACGAAAACTCCCTGTTATGTGTAGCCACTGGATACAGTATAATCGCGTTGTTTTATAACGCGAGCATTGTTTTAAAACAGGTTTTCAAAGTCTGAGACGAAGACGCCTCGGAGGACGACTGCCTAGCTCGTGTCTGCGGCGCTCGAGCAGCGATACGCGAGTGGCACATCCGGGCACTTCGGGCCAGAAAACAACGCATAGTTTGGGCTTACGGAGGGACGACGTTTTCGTCGGCTACTACATTATACCGAAAGCATACAGAGAAACCGGAGACAAATGACGGTTCGAAGGTGCACGCACGGCGTGTCGCCGCGCAATATCTTCTCTGCTCCGCACGGCGCCTCACAACCACACCATACGCGGTTCTTGCAGAAGCGACGGTCGCTTCCCGCAGTGCGGCCTTGGATCCAACATGGGCGCT
The DNA here is from genome assembly GCA_013358835.2 of Ixodes persulcatus. Classification (NCBI taxonomy): domain Eukaryota; kingdom Metazoa; phylum Arthropoda; class Arachnida; order Ixodida; family Ixodidae; genus Ixodes; species Ixodes persulcatus. Next base: position 745,895 of record JABSTQ010011488.1, on the reverse strand, counting down.
CTGGAAGCACCATTGACGTACTCTGCTCCGCAAGCGGAGCATATACAGTTACTCCACTTGATCAGAGGAAGCGGGGACCTCTGTTGGGCCAACCATACGCCATTGCTGAATACTGACGGTTATTTATGGTTGTGGTCCCCTCGAGTCACTACTTCGGCGGTGCGAAACTACCACGGTGAAGCGAACGCTCGTGGCACATAAAATACCGGCATGGCCGTAAATGATGTAATGGACAAAATATAGAAAGTCCATAGGGCGTATAGCCCTCGGATATTACTACTAGGCGATATTGTCACGCGTTGACGCAACCAAGAGGCAAGGCTCGCAACTACCGTACCGTTAACCGTGCATGAAAAATTGACGTCACGATCGTGATACACATTGCTCTTCTCGCTGGCTGACTTTGGAGCTGGTGGTTGAAGTGGTAGAGAGCTCGTGCTCAGGTCATTTTGTTTCCGTACCCTTTCCAGTCATTTTTTCCATCGAAATCTTTGTTTTGTCCCGTATGTAACGCCTTTCTTGGAGGGGTATTTCGTGCATTTCAATAAATAAATAAACAACACCGAACAACGAATAACGAAGATTGACCATAAATATATCATTTCTCTTCGAAGCCGCTCTAGTGAACACGACTTCCACAGTTGGGGTTTCGGACATAGACGCCGCGGTGGTCGTCGCACACTTGTAAAGCACCTGAAGCTAATTGTCCCCTTTCCGCCTATATTCTTTGGAAGCTGCTTGACATGCTATGTTTAGGCCTGCTTCCGAGTAAATACCAGAATCTAATTATGTGACCATCTCTGTCCTCATTCGTTTCGGAGTGAAAAATAAACCAAAACGTTTACTGACGCGGGCCGATGACAATTTTGAAAAATGGTTGATTCTAAGTTATAACAATTATTGCATATAAATTATGCACATCAAAATGCTGAAACGGCGAATGACGCAAAAAAAAAATGTAACGAGAAAGTAACGTTACTTTTTGAAACCGGTAACTGTAACTGTAACAGAGTTACTTTTTCTCTCTAGGTAATTGTAACTGTAACACTGTTACTTTTTACTGGTAACGTGCCCATGACTGGCTAGGCCGCGCCGTCGACGTTACGTTGGAGTATAAATGTACCTTTAATTTGTCCCGAATGTGTCTGGGCGGAGAACGCACATAAGCAGAGACTGCAACCAAAGCTACAAGCGCGAGCTAGCCAGCACTCCAGGCTTTGAGACACGCATTTCTAACGCGAGCTCTTGATCGTTCTGCAGAACAACGCTTCAAAGCAGCGACCTCGAGTTCTCGTGGTTGTGGCATGGCTGCAGTATGAGCCCCACAGTGCTTCTGCAACGTGCATTCCACACCATCGAGATCGCCGTTCTTTGCAGACGTTAGGTAGGAACTTGATCCTAGAATAACTGCATAGGCTCTGCTTGTAGAGCCAGAGTATCGCGTTCCTTTTCCTTTCGCCACCAATTCTGTATGGGCGGAGAAGTGGCCACGTGAACCGAGCTGGATCCAAACATTCGTGCGGGAAAGCGACCTTGCGGGCGGCGAGTTTCAGTCGGTTCATGTTTCTCGCTTTGCGTTTGCGAATGATACATCCTACGCTAAAAGAAAACGAACTGGAACGTTCCTTGACCATTCCACATTCGGGAATTTTCGTAGACCGCGTTTCCCCCTCCGAAACGAAGAAGCCGCTACTGCGCCTGCGCGCCGATGGCCTTGGCTGTAGAGTTCCGGGTATCGTAGCGGGTTGCGGAAAGCGTTGCGGGACGGCGAAAACGATATACGAAAACTCCCTGTTATGTGTAGCCACTGGATACAGTATAATCGCGTTGTTTTATAACGCGAGCATTGTTTTAAAACAGGTTTTCAAAGTCTGAGACGAAGACGCCTCGGAGGACGACTGCCTAGCTCGTGTCCGCGGCGCTCGAGCAGCGATACGCGAGTGGCACATCGGGCACTTCGGGCCAGAAAACAACGCATAGTTTGGGCTTACGGAGGGACGACGTTTTCGTCGGCTACTACATTCTACCGAAAGCATACAGAGAAACAGGAGACAAATGACGGGTCGAAGGTGCACGCACGGCGTGTCGCCGCACTATACCTTCTCTGCTCCGCACGGCGCCTCACAACCACACCATACGCGGTTCTTGCAGAAGCGACGGTCGCTTCCCGCAGTGCGGCCTTGGATCCAACATGGGCGCTCTGGAAGCACCATTGACGTACTCTGCTCCGCAAGCGGAGCATATACAGTTACTCCACTTGATCAGAGGAAGCGGGGACCTCTGTTGGGCCAACCATACGCCATTGCTGAATACTGACGGTTATTTATGGTTGTGGTCCCCTCGAGTCACTACTTCGGCGGTGCGAAACTACCACGGTGAAGCGAACGTTCGTGGCACATAAAATACCGGCATGGCCGTAAATGATGTAATGACAAAATATAGAAAGTCCATAGGGCGTACAGCCCTCGGATATTACTACGAGGCGATATTGTCACGCGTTGACGCAACCAAGAGGCAAGGCTCGCAACTACCGTACCGTTAAGCGTGCATGAAAAATTGACGTCACGATCGTGATACACATTGCGCTTCTCGCTGGCTGACTTTGGAGCTGGTGGTAGAAGTGGTAGAGAGCTCGTGCTCAGGTCATTTTGTTTCCGTACCCTTTCCAGTCATTTTTTCCATCGAAATCTTTGTTTTGTCCCGTATGTAACGCCTTTCTTGGAGGGGTATTTCGTGCATTTCAATAAATAAATAAACAACACCGAACAACGAATAACGAAGATTGACCATAAATATATCGAATGATCATGATAAGTGTAGGTAACAGGAGCGGAAGCCTTCTAAGGAAAGCAGAATAGCACGAAAAAGAAACTCACCAACCTTTAAAAATTCGTCAGAAAATGCTGTCAGGGTGGGGTCCGACCGTCCGCCGCTGCCGCCAAAGTGTGAATGAGTCAAGGCTCGTGTTCCTCGTTATTACCAGACGTTGGTGTCGCTGCTGTCGTTGTTGTCAGTGTTGTCGTCCACTTGTTACTGCAGCCGTCACTTTACACCTGCCCACGTTTGCGATGCGAATTCCGCATGCCTGCTGTTTAAGATAATGCCTCATCAAACTGCACAAGTACGGTCATGTCTCGTTGATGCGGACACGCCCGCTCCCCAGCACAATCTGCCATAATGTGAGCCGTCCATAAAATAAATCAGGTAAAAAACAAGTAATAGAGCGAGAGAGAGAGTATGGGGAGTGGGCAGAAAGGAAAGTGTCTCGCCTCGTATTTGCCAAGTTACGGTGAGAAAAATAATCTTCTGCGCGCTGCCGTCTGCTCGGCTGTGTAACGCCTTCTGAACCTACGCTGTAGCTCTGCTGTGCTGCATATCGGATGCTGCAGCTTAGTGACCGGGTATTTTTCTCCCGGGCGATAAGTGGTGGAAAGGTCGAGAGCTAATGTTGTTCGAATTTGTCATCCCCGCCCGTGCACAGCAATCAGGGGGGGGGGGGGGGGGGGGGGGGGGGCAGGGGCGAGTGACTAATTTGACCCAAACGCCCTGAAAAACTGAGCAATCTTATCTTCTTTTAAAGATTTCCAACGAGAAACCAGATACCACACTGTAAAAAAATTTGCCCTCTTTTACGGAGAAAGTCTCTGGCACCTATGTTGCCGGAAAGGTCATCCGTAATCCTAATAACGGAAAAATCCTTTTAAACACGTACACAATCCGCAAATAAAAGGACGTTCCGCAAAACAGATTACGGAAAGTGCTATACTATCCGTAAGGATATTCAAGAGCTGTCCGTAAAACAACGGACTGGAATATGCATTCCGTAAAACCTATTACGGAAATCGCTCTAGTATCCGTAAAAGTGTTTAAAAGTTGTCCGTAAAAGGGCAAACAGAGTAGGCTTTCCGTAAATTATATTACGGAAAGCACTCTTGAGTATCCGTAATCCTATGCAGAGCGCAAGTTTCTCTGCTTCTTGCACAGGGGTTGCAGTGATGTCAGAACGCCGAGCTCTTATTGGCTGATTGAAAAAAAAAAAATAGTGGGTAAACTTCATGGTGTCTAGCATTGTGGTCTACCCACTATATCCTTCCAATCAAAGCCAATGAGAGCTCGTCACTGTTCTGCGGTCACCGTAATGTCTGTGCAAGAAGCAGACGACTTGCTTTCCGCATAGGGCTGTGTCATTAGAAAGGTGGGCTGTAAAATGAGCTAGAAGAATCAATGCCTTCATTTAGCAAGCTCAACTTATTATCGAAGGTTTTCTTTTTGTGACACAGATTCCCATAAAAACTTTTAAGGTGAAACTCCATTCTGTGAAAAATAGAACTACATTATTTAAATTTTTGACAATGGGCACCGATGAATACAACTGAGTCGTGTTGAGTGCTATTGTCGAGAGGTGCCACAACCTGTTGTGGAAAGCAGGCAATACAGCTGAGCAATGCATCTGCAGCAAGTTTTCTCAATGTCAGTTGTTTTTTCTTCTGTCAGTTCTGGCATTCAGATCAACCTGCAGAATTATAGAAGGTAGTGGGATTTCAAAACATTATCTGCTGTCTGATCGACCACTGCAGTCATTGCATTTTTAAACAGCGACATAAAGCACCTCGACAACACCAAACGTCACTCTCAGTTATCTGCGTCGGCACTCATGCTTGAAAATATAGAGAATGCTGTTTTCACATTCCACAGAGACGGAGCTGTGCCTTGACATGTCACAATAGTGTACACTGCTAAAATAGACCATTGGTAAGAATATGAGCTCAATGCTTGTAGGAGCAGATTTCTAAAGTTCATTTTACAGCCAGTCCCTTAGTGATGCTGCCGTATACATAGAGTATTGTTCATTATGACGCTGATACAACCAGGTTGTCTATAAAAAAAAAGGTTACAGAATTTTGAATTGGAAAAGGATCTCTTTAAAAGAATATTGAGTATTCTTTCCTATGCTGCTTGCAGCAATCATGCAATGTCACCGGAATAATTGATCAGAAAATAAGAAAAGTACGTTCGAACACTTTATTTGGGTCCTTGAAAAGCCAAAGTGGAGCCCCGTGGTGTTTTGCCTTTGTTTTCAGATGCTGCATGCAACATGATGTGATAAAGAAGAGAAGAGAGAGAAAAATAATTAAACATCTGTATCAGATCAATAACATGTGCAAATTGAGCTCTGTGCATAAGACACAGTCCCCCTCAGCCCATTTAATTATTAGCCATGCATCTTATACAAAAGTCAAATGGACATTGCCCCTAATTGTTCACCCTGTGATACGATATCTAAAACCAATGTTTGACTTGAGGGTCTTGTTCTCCTGTTCCTTAGTCAAAACCGATACACTTCAAGCGTAAATTTGTTCGAAACTGTGAAAAAAAAAGCAAGGCCGGAATCACAATAGTGATTTGCTTTATAATGTGAAGCATTTCTTGAGAGCTGATGAACCAACCGGAAAACTCTGTTCAGTTTGAGTAATGCTTTATTTCTAAGGTTCATGAGATGTTGCAGAAGAGTCTATGTAAAACTGGCTAAGCTCATATCCTAGACTTTTCTAAGTTCGGGCAGCCACTCAAAATCTCCCATTAGAACGAAGGGTTAGTTGCACTCTTTCTCGAATCAGGTGGTCTGCCTCGAGTACTTAGAGTGTGTGAACATTAGAAACTTTATTTTCTCTTTATATATCCCTGAAGGTTCTCACAGAACTGAGCGGGTGAAAGAGTGCATTTGTACTAAAACTGCTATAAAAAACTAGGGACTAAGCAGTAGCTTAGTCCCCAATCTCACAATTTCGGAGCTCCATTTTATCCACGTTTGAGCAAACCTGTGCATACACTTTTGAGTTGAGCGAGTGGTGAAAATTTAGAGCATTTTTATATGACACGCAAGTATGTTTGCAAGCTCCACACTTTGTGCACCTGATTACCCCCAAAATGTAATCTAGCCATTCTCTTTACTCCAAGTGCCTACCGCTCAAGGAGCTCGCTTGGCCACCTTGTCAGCGCATTCTGACTGCGCATTTTCTTGTTGTTGAAAGGCGGACCCTTCTTTATAATTTTCTCTAAGAGATTGTTCCGACGTGTGCGAACGATGCATTTTGGTGTACCTGCATGCCATACACTCCAATTCACAAGTTGGTTTCGGAGTTGACAAAGGCATAGGGTTAGATGCAGGATTTTAAAAAGCGTTCTCTCTGCGTGAGCACATATACAAACTAAGCTGTCCTCATGTGCCTGTGCCGATGCCTGTGCTAGAGTCAGATCGGTCACACGAACCATCCAACAGACCAACCGACCGATAAAAAGTGATGAAGATTCACCCACAAATGCTGTCGCATTTAAAATTAAAACAGGACAAGCCGAGACAAGCAACCCATTAAAAAAAGAGTACCATGAAAGTTTCATTACATCCGTCATTTTATATCTACTAGAAATAAATATGTTAAGCCAACCGCTTAAAATTAATTTATAGAGACCATAATCGGGTCTGCACAGATAAAGAGGAAAAAGCTAACCTTGTGGAAGGCCTTCTTAATAACTGTGGTCTTTAATCTAGTGAAGCTGCACAAGTTAGGAAAAAATAAATGGTAGACAGATTTTTCTCCATAAATTATGGACAAATAGACATCCGACTACGACTGTGGGGGGGAGGGGGACACAGGCAGCAGCTGCATCTTTTTTCTGCGTGCACCTCGACTAAGTCGTATTAATTTGAATTGTGGGGACTTGTACCTGCATGTCTTGGCACATAAATCCGCCGAGCACGGCGGATTTCTGTGCCAAGACATGAAGGCCACAAGACATTTTTTAAAAAATTGGGCGGCTAGCAGGACTAGTGGGCAGCGAAGCCACTGCCACCCACCGTGGGAAAAACCCTGGTTGGATGTGACCAATATTGTCAAAACAGTTTTCAGAAGGGTGCTGTCAGTCACATCAGGTTTGCTTTTCTCTCAGACATGCTAGATTTTAAAAAACTGAACTACTTACTTGCCAGCGAAAAACATGTGCAGCCAACTCCACAAACTGACTTTTTCAAAGTGCTCAATCGTCAAAAACTGCTCCACATTGTACAATTCCAAATGTAGTTCCTGAAAAAAAAAGACAAACACGAATGACAATCTATACAAATGAGAGTTGCTTAAATTGTAGCTGGCAATAAGTATGCAAGGTAATCCTGCAGTACAATGGCCACAGGAGACTGCCAGAAATCAGCTGACCTGTGCTCTAAGAAATTCCTACAAACAAGACTTAAAGGGGCGGTGCAACGGTTTCAATGTTGAAAGAATTGGCAGTTTGCATTTTTTATATTGTTTATCCAAGCCCAAGTGACCAAAAACGCGTCACCTTTCCCCGAAAAACTTCCATTCTGCTGCGTAATCGCAAGGCAAAAAAACGAATTATTTGCCGATCTGCAGCCGCCTGTGGTGGCTACGGGAACTAAAATGACAGCGTCTCTGGGGGTACGCGGAGGTCAACAAACCCTATCCTCCTCCCCCCCCCCGCTGCTACACTCTCAGTCAGCCCCGTTGCAATCCGTTCTTTGTGTCCATCGCGCGCCGCGACCTTCGACGAGGCTAATCCTTTGAAAGTCGATAATCGCGGAGGGAGCGGCTGGGGCCTCTGAAGAGAGGGCCCAAGGGGAAGCCACGTGAACCCCCAGAGTACGTCACTCGAAAGTCGGCGTGGAGAGTTGAGGCACTTCGACCTTCGATTTGTTTCATTTTTTTTTTCAATAAGAACTAGCGCTCGCAAGAAAATGCGGTTTTCGGTTTTTCGTTTCTTAGGTGACGCAGATTAATTTCCGCAGTTAATTGGCCAATGTCTGAAAATCGTTGCACTGCCCCTTTAAAAACCATGCAGTTCCCTTTACTTAAAGGTTACCTTTTAACGTGTTAGAATATATAAGGAAACAGATTTAAAATCTTCTTAGAGCAAGACCTTGTAGGCATCGACAAAAACTAAGCGAAAAAATGATGCATTTAGAGGACCCTTGCAATATTTGTCTCCTTGGGCAAGATACTTTAAATAAAAAACTACATAATTAAGCTAGTTAAGAAAAAAGTAACCTATAACAATTACTACTAATAGGTAATTCCATTATTTTACCTTACTTTTTTTATTAAAAAAATAAACAAGGAAAAGTAGGAACTGGCTATGCTCAGGTTTATTGCACAAAGTGCCTGTATCCGTGTCATTACATCTTATACTAAAGCAGCAGTTGCTTTTCCAAATGTTCGACCAAAAGTTTTACTTTACTGAAGGCAAGCACATCCATTTCCATCGCTGAACAAGCTTTCAACTGGCACACTCGGTGGAATGGCTTGCACACACAAGGATGTGTTCCTGTTTAAGACATTAACGATACTCAAAGCCATTGCCTCCGAGGTTACCTTTCTCCACCACTGCGCCTCACTGTATGCACAACTTTTGGAGGGAGTTGAAAAATATATTCTCCTCGTTTATCCGTTGTCAGTGTTTTCTCTGCATTGCCAGCTGCGCCTTGTCATTGGCACTCGTCATCCATCATCCGAAATGCGTTATCTTTTTTTATCTTTTTGGTCGTTGTCTATCCATGACTATCTAGATATAAGGTGTGCATCAGATTATGCTCCTAAATGTAACTGTAATTAGAAAGATTAGAAAATTAACTACAAAAGAACGTCGCTACTTTTTTTATTCAGAAAAGAATAATGTGATACAGAAGTTACTTCCCACAAACTTAGCGTGTGACAGTTAGCGTTACCAAGAAAGCAATTGTTACATTAATATGTTACTTGCAACGTGTCACTACTTAATACTATCTGCGATTCAAACGTGCAAAGTTCATCGGCTACAGAAAGCCAGCAGCAGGCGACCTAGTAGGTTTGAATTTAGCTATAGAAACTAGATTCAAATAAATTTAGCATATTAAGTTTGAATCTAGCTATAGTGTATAGTAACACCAGTTGGGGTCAAAACAATGTTACAGGTGACGGACGGTGCTACAAAACTTGTCGGAAAAGTGACACCAGCTAGATCAGCGTTGTCTTCCTCTCAGAGTCATGCTCGATCTGTAATAACTCAGACTTTTTACTCACCATGAAAATACACCAGCGAAGCGAAGTTGACTCCGTAACTCGACTTGTTCAAATGGTTAAATCATTAAACGTTGCTCGACGTTTCGAGATGCTAACCGTATCTTCTGAAAAACAAGGCATACACAAGACTGTCAGAATGCCAGTTGAAGCAAGTGAAAGTAGCTTAAATCGCAGTTGGCACTGGACATGCAAAGTAACCCTGCAGTGCAAGCATGGAGAGGCTGCCAGAGATCAGCCAACTTGTGCCCTGAAATACCTCTACAAAACTAAAATGAACTATGCCTTTCCATTTCGAAGTTAACTCATAACCTGCTAAAATATGCATTAGAACAAGGCTTAATACATCTTCAAAGTGGGGCTTTGGAGGCACCAAGTTAGATGTGGCTGATATTGCTACAACAGTTGTCGAAAAAGTGACATCAGCTACATCAGCGTTGCCTCCCTCTCAGGGACATGCTCGATCTGTACGAAATCAGACTTGTAACTTACCATAAAAAAACACAAGCGAGGTTGACTTTGTAGCTCGACTTGTTCAAATGGTTAAATCATCAAACATTTATCGACGTTACGAGATGCTAACAATTGTTTCTGAAAATCAAGACACACAAGACTGACAGAATGCCAGTTTAAGCAAGTGAGAGTAGCTTAAATCACAGTTGGCACTGGACATGCAAAGTTACACTGCAGTGCAAGCATGGCCGCAGGAGGCTGCCAGAGATCAGCTAACTTGTGCACTGAAAAACATTTACAAAACAAATATCAACCATGCAGTTCCATTTCGAAGTTCACTCATAATCTGCAAAAATATGTATTAGAACAAGGCTTGATACATGCTCGAACTGGGGCTTTAGGGACGCCATGTTAGTTAGATGTGACTGATATTGCTACAACAGTTGTTGAAAAAGTGACATCAGCTACATCAGCGTTGCCTCCCTCTCAGGGACATGCTCAATCTGTAAGAACTCAGACTTGTGACTTACCGTAAAAAAACAAAAGCGAAGTTGACTCCGTAATTCAACTTGTTCAAATGGTTAAATCATCAAACATTGCTCGACGTCTTGAGGTGCAAACTGTATTTTCTAAAAAACGAGACAGAAGATCGTCAGACTGTCAATTTAATCAAATTAGAGCAGCTTAAATAGCAGTTGGCCCTGGACATGCTAAGTAGTCATGCAGTGCAAGCATGGCTGCAGGTGGCTGCCAGATCGGCCGACTTGTGCTTTGAAAAACCTCTATGACACAAAAAGAAAGAACCATGAGGCTTCACTTTCTTCAAAGCTTAAAAGTTACTAATTAAAAATAATACATTTAAATATCAAACGAATAATTATTTTGTGCGAGAGCAAAAGGCAAAAAAGTTGCAAGGAGATAATTTGTAAAATGGCAGGATACCGGTTGCTGTAATTGGGATATGAATACCATATCATGTCGGCCACATCTGCCTTGACACCGTAGCACTTGCACTGCGTGCATGCATCACCGGTTCACAGCAGCGTATCGCAGCAAATCATGTATTGGCTCTGGGGGCTCAAACATTTTACAGATCAACCATCTTTGGTTACAATTATAGGATGACTTCCAGTTTGAAATGAACGAGTTGAACTAAGTTTTATTTGCATACAGTTTCCAGACTTCTGTGCGGGCTTTTGTGAGTCGTTTCAGTTGCTTTTTTTAAGATGGTGTGTCCTGGAGCATTCTCAGACTGAAAATTCATACAACTGCCGAAACGTCCAATTCGATCAAGGTATAAACAAAATATGACATCATTCGCTTCGATATTTGAGAGTTTTGAATATTCACAAAGCCCTTCGTTACACTTCTCAAAATTTGGCATCAGCCACATTAGAGTTGTCTTCGTCTTAGAGGCATGCTAGACGTGTAGGAATTCAAGTTTGCACTTACCATAAAAACATACCGGTTCAAGGAATTTCTCTGGAGACTTCATTTAAAGCCCTTCAGCAGCGCTAAAATCTTGCGATGGGCCGTCGTTCGCTTCACTGCTCCCATTCTCTTCAACCCCTTCTCCAGGTTCATTTGGAAGATTGGTCTAGGAGGATATATTGCATCATCTAACATTAATACCATGCCTGCTTCATGCATACTCAGCCTGGTGAAGGTGAAGCCATTTTTTTTTCTACTATCAGGTCAGACTATGGTAGTGTTGGAACATATTAAACCTGAAAGACTGCTGAGCAAACACACATTCTGTACACCGACACGCTGTTTATAAACAAGCCCGCGTTTGCCCACACCAGGTGTGGGCACTGCGCGTTCGCAGCAACCAAATTGGCGTGAAGTGAAGCGTCTGCGCATGCGCAGTGCCGTCGACAGCGCCACCACAGCTGCGTGACATCAGTGCCACGTGCTGGTCTATACAAGATAACCATGTTTCCCTGCCTTGAAAGTTACAGCCTAATGACAACCAGTGTTCACACGTTATCGATTCATTACAAAAATGCATCAGCGTAATTCTTTGTAAAATTAATACAGCTCAAACGTTTGTGCGAGTTGTGAAAAAGGGCATTACGGCACAATAAATGAAAGGGTAATATAGATTATGTCATTCTATGACATATCCTGTGGACTTGACGCATTTCAAGATTGTCTCACCGTTGAATAAACTCGAGAGTAGCCAAGGCTTCCTCTGGATAGGTAAATTCAACACGTAAAAAGCTCCAAACAAGACGCATACCGCCTTCAAGAATGGCATAGGCTCTTTAAACATTGGCTGATGCTTAGTGACAAGGAAGCAATTGTCGTTAAAGACGCCTCCTGAAAAAGATATGAGCTTGCATCTCAGACAATTTGAATCTGCAGGAACGGTGGCTATGCTCCTTACAAACAGTCTGACTGAGGAGCCAAGATAAATGCATACAATTTTACAGTCCGTGGAACAGTTGTATTACATGCCCTCCTGAGTGGCGCCGTGCAAGTATTGAGCGCAGCGGAGGTATATTGCTTTAATATACAGATAGAATAATATGAGCATAAAAATTAATATCAATACGATGGTCTTAGACGATGTCGTTGAAGGAATCAGCGTACGGTGACACAGGTGCATTCTGTGAAATGAGAAATTCATCGGCTGCATTACGACTGCTAACCATGCAGTGAACGTGCATCACGCAGTGGTGATAAACCGGTGGGAATCAGTTCATCGAACGACGTTTCCTCGACAGATCGTTTCCTCGACAGATCGTTTCATCGACAAATTGTTTCATCGACAAATCGTTTCATCGACAAATCGTTGCATCAACAGCTCAATTAGCTTTTTTTTTTGGGGGGGGGAGGGGGGGGGGGAGGGGGGGGGTAATAAGCTGCATGAGTCTGTCGCCACGAAGCGACCTGTACGGGTCGGTTAGGTGGGTTAACATTTTTGTAATGAGCAGTCGCAGACTGCCGCCGCGAAGTGGTGTGATCGCAGGCGGGGGTGTGGGTTAACGCGCACTTCAGTGATACACGCGTGGCGAAAGGTCCCTGCAGCATGAAATTCGCGTAACGAGTGTCGATGAAACGTTCGTGACGACGAAACGTGTCTATGAAAAGTTGTCCATGAAACGTACTTCCGCGAAACGAATTTCGACAAAACGTGAAGCAATATAGATGCCCTCTGTGGCCCATTTCACTTATCACTTTCCAGTGGGTGTGTTTGTGGACCCTCTTTAAAAGATGTCGGTCCATCATAACGAGAAATGAAAGCGTCTGCGCGTTTCGTTCTCCCTCAAACTATGTAGTGTGTTTCACTGTGACCGCTGTCGTCGCTACCACCCAAATGGGGTCAATCAGGCAGCCCCAAAAAGTGCGTCGGCATAGCGCTCGTTGTCTTCGTGCGTTTAATGGCTACAGTTCACTAAACCAATCACGCACAGTGAGTGCGCAGTGATCCTGCACTCCCGGCTGCGTTTCCTGGCTTAAAACAAACGCTCAAAGACAACGCTGCCCCGTGACGATGAACTTTCGACGCGGCTTGAGTTGCTCTATTGATTGTAGAGTCGGCCGCGGTCTGACTCAGGTGTTTCATAATCTAGATTACGGGGTTTCTATATTTGGCTTCAGCTTAAGTCTAGACGCAGCCGACGCTAAGCGGTGATGGGACCAACCAGGCAGCTCCAAAAGCGCGAACCACTAGGCCTTTTTTTGGTTTACGATTGGTTCAGGCGGCGATAGAACACTTACGAAAACTCGACGAGCACCAGGATGGTGCTCTTTTGAGGCAGTCTGATTTGTCCCGTCAGCTTGTAGCGTCGGCTACGGATACACCAACGCGAGGCTGTGACGTCAATCTGCTGCGGCGGCTCTGCTGTAGGGATCTGCGGATGCGCAGATTCTTCCATTCGAGCGAACCTGGGGCCGCTTGCTAGAAAGAACGCGGTGAAGTCTTGACTCAAATCTTGACTCAGGCGCCGAGCGGTCTCGGCTGAGACCGTGGCTGAGACCAAGACGAGTCGGGCGAAAACACTTGAGTCCGGAACCAAGACCACCAAGAACGGAGTGAGCAGGGCTTAGAGAGGAAATCTAGGAAAAACTGAAGAAATACCAGAGAAAACAAAGGGTGCGTTCAAAATTTACTCTAATAGATCCGAGTTACCCTGGCGGATCATGTCACGTGACAACACAAATAGAGTAATGCTGGACGCGGGTAGGTTTTCGAACGCCAAGGTACAAAACCTTTATCCCTGAGTGAGACTGAGTAAAGTTTGGAACACTGTCAAAGAATGTGGACGTGGAAGAGATGAGTTGCGACCTCCTGTCCAATCAGAAAGCGAATAGGAGGAGTGGCCGGCGACGCGAGGCGGCAAGCGACAGATTGTCTGCTTCTGCTACGCTGCGATCTGTTTGGACAAAAAGAAACGACGACAGTCGCAACACTGCGGCACATGTCTCATACATAGCGTGGTTCCATGCAAAAAAAAGATAAGAAAAAAAAAAAGAAGAGGCAGCGATCCGCGGTATTGGGTAGTGTTTAGTGCGCAACAACGCTGTCATAACGCTTCGTATCGCGATCGACTGTCACCACAGTCGTCGACGTCCAGCGCGTACGCCGAATAAAGGTGTCTACAGAAATGCCTGCGCGCCCTTAGATGGCTAATTTGTAAAGGATAAAAATTGCACTGGACGCATTTTCTCCCGGAAGTATTTGCGAAAAGGTTGATAATTATTTTTCAATCACAGACGACAGTCTGCTTTTGCTGCACGCAGACATGGATGTCGCCGGTCCATCGCGGATCCCTTCCTGGGTAAAGAATCCAATTTGGTCCGATGATGTAAAGTTTCAATTGGTGTACACAATCGAAAAACGAAAACGCGTAATTAAGATTAAATTTAGTAGCAAGATTACAAAAGTTGCTAAAAAGAAAGCATGGCAAAAGATCGAATCCGTGCTGAACTCGTGGCATCCATCGACGCTACGCACAGAGCCACAGATAAAGAAACAGTGGCAGAACTTAAAAGCTCGCAGCCGCGCAGAGTTGTCGCTCTCCAAGAAGGCCCACTCTACGACCGATAAGTATACTGTACATGTGTTTTTACTGCACATAAAAATAAAGCACACATTCTGCGTCCTGAAGCAATTTGATTGACTATAATTTTTTGTTAAATTATAGAAGTAATCAAGAGTTCTGGATTTCAACCTATTAATACAATAAAATCAAAACAATGAATCCACTTCCTGCAATCAGACAAAATCCAATGCCGAAAAATTATAAAAAGAGCCTTGTCTTACACAGACGCAGGGCGCAACGGCCACCAACTCACACCGCTGTCTGGTGCTGTGCTGGCGGTCGTCGGCACCACGAGCCCCAATCTTCTGGGCAAAGAAGGAGGCATCGACACCGACGAGTGAGCTGTCATGTTACTGCTGTTTCTACGATTATACTAGAATGCATGATGTGTCATTTGATACTGACAAGTCTTGCCTTTTGAGCTATATACGATTGGGGGTTTTAGAAGCAAAAGCTAACATTGTATTCATACTCACATCTTGGGTACGCAAGTACTAAATACTGGTCCCACTCGAAGAAAATTTCTAGTGTGTTCTCTCCAGAGCAAGAAGGATCCGTGCACATCCATGAACTGTGAAACTTGGAGCCATATGTTTCTTGAGGCTAATGTCAATGTAGGTATTTCAATGAAAGGCCACTGCACTTCTCGATTATGATGATTATGATGATAATATTAATAATAATAACAGTAATAATCTTGATTGGATCAGAAGAGCCATGGCACTGCAGAAGGGAAACAGCCCGTACAATGTACGCCCGTGGTGTGACATGCAGTTATGGTGATTATGTGATGATGTAAGATGACGACCTAATTTTGTAAGATGCAAGATTAAAGTGATGCTGATTAGGAGTCGACATGTACAAGGGGAGGACGACGCAGTCTTCTGAACATCGCAAGCACCGTTGGCCGAGGCGTGAAGGTTAGGGGAAGGGAAATGATAGCAGACTTAGGCTGGTACACTGCTGAAGTGGTAGAAGGTATATTTCAATAAGGTGTCACGCAATGCTAACAAGTTAATGGTGATTGTGTTTCTACAACACCACCACTAGAAAATACATTAGACTCTCATTAATTCAAACTACAGGAAGCCATGAATTTTGTTTGAATTATCATAAACTTATCTATAAATAGGAGGCAAGATAAAATGATGATTTTCCATATAAATGGCTACACATACCAATCAGATATTTGATGCTCTCCTTTACATAGGTCTACTGATCACAAGCAGGTATGCTACACGTGAACGAATTGTGAAATGTGTGACATAAGTTGATTTATCCCTCAAAAATGTTGTTTTTTGTGGAGTATTGAAACAGCGCATGACAAGTCAAAACAAAATCCAGTTTGTTCATAAGGCCAAGAAGTTGTCCAGTGTGAACTATTAAACTGGGGACACATGAGCGATAAAACGGGCACCGGTGCCAAAGTTTTTATAGCAACTTGCGTGCGGACGTTGTGACGTCGGCCTATGCCATGCTGCCACGTCACAGCGTGGCAGCATGGCATAGAAGTAACCAGGAGCATAATTTATTGATTTGAATTATCGCAAAACTACCATACACAGGCTCTAAGTTTGTGAAGTCAAGCCGAACTATGACAAGCAACAAAACATATTTTTGTTTTATGTCGAAAGCTCTGAAGCTATGTGGACTCAAATGTCACGAACACTACGCTTGGACCTCATTCTCTTCGAGTTCATTGGAGTGAGATGGCAAGTCAGTTTAATAAAGGCACAAAGCTGAAACAGTCTATTACATAAATAGATTTGAGCGAGAATAGTGCTCTCAAATCTCACTCATTCTATAGGTAGTATTCACTGGCACAGCTGAGCTCGCTGCTACTGACCCCATGCTCAAGGCAAGCTTCCGCAACACTTCCAACATGCACATTTCCCACCATGAGGAATGTATTTTCAGAAATGCAACCACTCTGAAAGGGTGAACAGTATTAAAAAATAAAAAAATAAGAAGTTATCCTGAGCCGTTAGTTCAAATATAGTTTCGTGTGAGTACAAGTTATTAATCAGCGACCAGTCGACATTGCCAATAAACTTGAAATCACCCTGAGCATATCTGCTACTTAACGTGGTAGTCTTTTTGACATTGAAAATAATTGTAGGGACAAACAACATAAAATATGTGTGGCCAGCATCAACACTGCAAACTGACTCCACCTGAAGCCAGCTGCTTTCACAGCTAATAGCCGCGACAGCTAAGATCGGGCTTGACCTGCACACTGTAGACTGACTCTCCTCGAGCCCACCTACCTTCGCAACTAATTGTAGCAATGGCCGAGAACTGAGAAATCGAGCTTGATCCACATGCACCCAAAAAGCACGAATAAAATTGATATAACAATGTTCTATAACTATGTACAAGGGTGACACGATTTTATCCCCTCGGTGCGTCTAGCTCGGCGTAAACTACTCCAGTTTGCGAGGACAGGGGAGACAGCCTTTTAAACTGCGGTTTGACAAGTTAATCACTGGAAACAAATGCTATGTCTATGTACCTGCCTCTGACTCTGTTATTGAATTGAACTCCCGGGAGCCGGAGCACACTTCATTTGAACATAATACTTCATTTGAACATAATACTCGTTTCAACTTCTCTACCACACTTTAATTTTCCTCCACATAATGCCTCTAATCCCAATCAAACTCCGCAATAACATGCAGCGAGGGGTGGAAGCGGTGATGTTATCACTTTTACTAATATTATTCCTGTTATTTTTACTAACATTAGAAGCGTCATGAACAAGATCGGTGACCTATCTTCTATTACTGATTCGTCTAATGCTGACGTTGTTGTTCTTACTGAAACCTTGTTATGAGGCAAGATGCGTAACAGCGAGATATTAAATTGTCAGAAATATTTTCATATATACCGTCATGACCGAGCTGAAAGAAGCGGTAGCGGCGTATTGATTGCGGTATCGGAAAACATACCGTCATTTCATATCAACGCGGTATCTGAATCGGAGCTAATGTGGGTTGGTCTCAACTTAAAAAAACAAAAATACACTTTAGGCGCGTGTTATCGCCCTCCCCCTAGAAGTGACAATTTGTTTCTAAACTTCACGATGCATCAACACAGTCATTGTTCGCTTTCCAAATGCTCCAGTCATTCTTATTGGCGATTTTAATTTTCCTTCCATAGTTTTGTCAGATGTTTCTACTCAACTTAGTTTTTTCTCGAGTGAGTGCAAGGGATTCGTGAACTTGGGTATTTATTTTAATCTCTCAGAAATGGTTCCCCAACCTACGCGTATTGCTGCTTCGACCTCTTCTGTTTAATACCTCATCTTAACAACATTGCCTGAGCTCATCTCTTCGTTTACTCATTTGCCAGGTCTTAATGATCATTCCTTATTGCATTTTTCCTTAGATGGTGTCTTGCCATTGTATTGGAAGGTGGGGAAGGTGGTTCCTGTACACAAAGGTGGCGATAAACAAAATCCATCTAACTACCGTCCCACCTCCATAACGAGTATACCATGCAAATTCCTTGAACACGTAATGCAAACTTTCTGGATTCTAACTCTTTCTTTAACACATCACAACATGGTTTTCGGAAGTTTTACTCATCTTACTCATAATTCCCATGTCACACTTGACTAGGGTTCCAGAACTGACTGGATATTCCTTGATTTTTCCAAAGTTTTTGATAAAGTTCCTCACGCCCTTCTTCTCCATGAACGTAGTAGCCTCAACATGTGTCCACATGTTCTCGCTTGAAAAGACGCCTTTCTGACTAACCATCTACAGATTGTCTACGCCAAGGGAACTAATTCTCTATATTCGCCTGTCAACTCCGGTGTCCCACAAGGTTCTGTACTCGGTCCACTACTATTTATTATATACATTAATGATCCCCCTACCCGTGTCTCCTCTTCTATTAGTCTTTTTGCTGACGACTGTGTTATTTACAAAGAAATCCTTAATGACTCTGACATCTCTGCTCTTCAAACCGATATTAACAATGTAACCCAATGGTGCAACGACTGGCTTATGGAACTTAATATCTCTAAATGTAAATCTATGTGTGTCCCTCGTCAAATTAACATTTTCCCTTCCTACTCCATCAATAACTCTACCCTTCTTCCTGTGCCCTCCTACAAATACCTCGGTGTTCACATTTCAAATGATCTGTCCTGGAATATTCATGTCGATTATGTCACGAAAAACGCTAATCAATTATTAGGATACATCAAAAGAAACATTTTTCTTGCCCCTCTTTCATTAAAACTTCTAATTTATAAAACTTTATTTCGCCCTAAACTTGAATATGCCGCCTCAATCTGGAAGCCTGGTATCACCCTTGCATCTGCCGTAGAATCCATTCAAAACCGCTCCGCCCGTTTTATACTTTCTAACTATCACCGCACAGCTAGCACCCCTTTAACGAAAGCATCTCTATTCTTGCTCACTCTTTCTCTTCGTCGGAAGATATCCCGACTATGCCTGTTCCATAAGATTTATCACTCTAACCCTACTCTCCGCCAAGCACTATTTTCTGAACCATTTTACATATCATCACGCAGCGATCATCAATTAAAAGTTGGGATCCCTCATTGCAGTACATCTACCTTTGATGCCTCCTTTTTGCCTCAAACCTCGATTGACTGCAACCGCCTTCCCGCAGCCATTGTCACAATCACTGCCTCAGATAAATTTAAGATTGTCATTACTAACCTGTTACATGATGTTTTGTAGTAATTTTGCGTATTGTTTGCCTTTTCATTGGTATTTGTTTTATTTCATGTACAGTGCCTTTACAAACCTGTTAAATGATGTTTAATAGTTATTTTGTGTAGTTTTTGCCCTTTCATTGTTATTTGCTTTGTTCTATTTACTGTGCCACACTCCTCTCTGAAATGCTTTCGGGCCCTGAGAGACATAATAAATGGAATAAAACGAAATGCTTGTGTATTTTCCTCAGAGCCAGCCGGCACCAGTCAACGTCCAGCCAACAACCGACGAGGTGACGCGAGAAGGTCGGGCCCTCAACTATGAGGTTGAGGTGGCCCCCGGGGTCACCTTCCTCGAGGTGCCGGAGTCAGATGAAACGCAAGACTACAAGCCTCCGAATTGGCTGCTGGACGAGGATGAGGCACCACTGAAGCCTGGTACAGCAGCTGATCTGCTACGTCGGGAGGGGCCTTCGCCAGTGACAGGGGGCCTCCGCCTAAGGGCAGAGGGGTCTCCACCAATGGCAGAGGGGCCTCCGCCAATGGCAGAGGGGCCTCCGCCAATGACAGAGGGGCCTCTGCCAATGGCAGAGGGACCGCCTAAGGTAGCAGCTGCTGCTGAATGGCGACCGGCACCACTGGACCGGCGCCGGCAGTGACCACCTTGTCCACGACCAGTCTGGAGGCCCTGCACATTGCCCGCAGGCTCGGCAACCGGCACGTGGTCTGCGGACAAGCGAATTTTATAGAGATATCCTGGTACAACAGGAAAAAAATATAAAGCTGGAACGACAATGCCTCCTTGCCAAACTGAAGGCGTCAGAAGAGGAGGGGAAGGCGGCAAGGGCAGCCTGTGAGCCTGCCGAAGACATAAAAAATCAGCCATTTGTTATAGGGAGAATGGCAAAAAAATGTTTGCCCTGCTTGGGCAGGCTGACCAACAACACGCCCTCTAAAAAGGGGGGGGGGGGGAGCTTCAGTTTGGCAAGGAGGCATTGCCGTTCCAGCTTTACGTTATAAATACAATAAACATTTATTTTTCCTGGTTAGTGCTCTTCAATGTCTGTTTGGTTTCAAGTATGCACAAACCTTCCTCAGCAATATGTATTTCGTTTTGCAGCATGCAAAACTAAGGAAATAATGGTTTCATGAAAAAAATGCAAAGACTCATACAAACTCAGCCAAGGAAAAGTGAATGTCATTGCCGCATAAGGGCCGCACCCTCAAACAATGTTCGTCTTGTTCGCCATTGCATTTTACCGGCTTATGAGATGTCACCGTTGACGTGACATGCAGTCAGCGTCATTTCTTTTTTGTTTTGGACTCCTTACAATCCTTTCCCTTTTTGCTGCCTTTTGTCGAAGTCGCTTGTGGCACATTGAGCAAAACACCTACTCATTCATCTCCTTTTTTGCATTTGAGCAGCGTTCATCTTTAAGTTGCCGACGTCAAAGCCGAGTGGGAATGAGAACGAAAGAAAGTGCAAAATACAGGCGCAAAATGCCAGTGCAGCGACGTAAATTCCCATACGCGAAGTTTCGTTCTAGTGCGCGTGACTGCATTGCATCAAAAAATAGTCACGAGTCGCCTGGTTGCCCGTGCTTCACATAAAGCAAAACAACTAATTCGCTTATCACGCCGCCTACGAACGGAGGCCCCGCACCATGCTGTTGGTTGACTTCCCACCACGCGGATTGTGCTTAACGAGGCATAGGATGCGACAAAGTGCGCGGACACTGCGCGTATGCGCTCCATATTTTCTACAGCGCTACCTGGTTTTTTGGCACGTGAACTCGGAACACCTCTGCCAACTTTACGATGACTGACGTTCAACATGCACGTACGGAATATTTCGGCGCTGATAAAATTGTACAACGAGCAGAACGTTTCGATATGCCGCCGACAAAGTTTTGATGCGCGAGGCTATTGTGTCGGCAAAAAAATTTGATTGCGCGGTTCAAGGCATAACTGCAATCTCACAATTATTCGATCAGCGGATCTAGGAGCCATTCACAGTAAAGTTGTTATGATTAGTTAAGTACTGGTAAAAACTCAAGGTTTCATATGTCATGGACTGCAAAGGCCGATGTCCCGGCAGTGGCGTCTCGGCGAGCGTGCACTCGGGGGCCACTGCCGAGTGATCACTACATGGCCGGGATCGCGACGAAGTATACTTCCCCGTACTTGGCCAGAAGGCCCCAAAGGTGCTCTCAAAACATGAAAACTAAATTATGAACGTAAAGAAAAAGGGCATCGACGTCACGAACGAGGAACGCTGATGCAAAGAGTGTGTGAGGATAAATGTCAGAAAAGTTCCGACACTAAACTTTTCCTTCACGGCTAGTCTGTTGCAGGGCAACTCAACGATACGATTGCTGGGATACATAGCCATTGTTACAGCTGAACGCGACGCAGTTTACCATAGCTCTCGCTGCGAGTGGCCGTCGACTCTACCACCAGTATGGTGGTTGACGTCACCATGTGACATAGGTGTACGGCATGTATACAGTCGGCTACAAATACATTGGTTTTAATCACACTCTGCTTGTTATCACCCCAATTTTTCCGACCAAATGTTTTTACTGCATTGCCCTATTGTAATGTTTCTGGCGATAGCCTACAGTTCCAATAGAACCACCAGGGGTGACTATACATGAAGTGCAATGAAAACTATATTACTATGGACTATACGCACGACGTCGTGCACCTTGCCCGGAAGTGGCAATACACAGGACGCGGAGAGGTCATGCCGGACGGCGCGTGTATCACTGGGGAGCTCGTTAACTCCCCCCCCCCTCCCCCCTGCGTGCGTTCACGCCGCTTCACGGCGACAGTATGCGGCTGCTAACTACAAACTATTAACCCACTAGGCGCACCCCCCCCCCCCCCCCCCCGCCCCGTACACGCCACTTCGCAGCGTCCAGCCGGCAACCCAAGCCCCGCTATCCCCCAAGCACCTCCGGAAAGGGAGTTCCATACCATTTAGTTGAGTGAAGTTTCCTCGAAAACAGTCGTTTTTTGCAGGTGCTAATCGTAAAAAAGAAATGTAAATATCACCAAAGGCCTAGACAACATAAAATGTTTGAGAATAAATCAAAATCAAAAAGTAAGCCCACATTGGGGATCGAACCGGAGTCAGCTGCGTATGAGGCAGACGCGTTGACGCGTTACCACTATGCTACGCTACAGCTTTTTTTCTTTTCTTTTTCTTTATTGCATTAAGCAGGGAACACATGTTATGCTACGCTACAGCTTCAAAAATCTCGTTGTGACGGTTGGTTTTATACCAGAACCAACAGGTTTCGCGTCGTGCGTATAGCCCTTTCCGGCCGAGGTGCACGACGTCGTGCGTATAGCCTTAGTCGTTCCTAAAGCGCAAAGGGCACACTGCGTATTAAATAGCCAGGTTGCGAAGAAACCTCTGCGTGCACAGTGTATCCTATCATAGTCGCCATTCCAAATTGTATATAAAATTTGATCGTAGCCAGACTCCACCCAATGACAAACTGCAGCAGTATCATGGGGCCTGGCAAAAGAGCTGCTAAGTGCAAATGCATCGAGCAGGACATTAAGTGGAGTCGAGGGTTCTGTTTGTTGTTGTAACCCCAGACAATGAGCTGAAACAGCCGATCCTGACTTTTTCTGTGCCTGTGATCCTCACAGGCCCTATTATCTCGGTTCGCTAAATTTATAGCTTTTGGGTATATCACGCTGTTTCTCTTTTACAGGGTGTGTGTCGTAGGTTCGTGGGGATGTCATGTCATAAATAATGAGAACGAGACCGTTGGCTTTGAGAATTGTTTAAACAAAGAAGATATAAATAATAATAATTAGGGTTGTGTGGATATTTATACAGCGAGTCGTTGGTCAGCCATTTTTAATGTTGCGACGAGTCACTCGCTGTAGATGAGCAATTTAGCCAGTGCAGTACAACCGCTAGCCTGGGGTCTTTAACGTGCACCACGCAGTAGTGATACACGACCGCACGCCGGTACGATGCTCATCCAGATCGAAACGGGGAGGGGTGGGGATTGAACCCAGGATCCCTGGGTTCTGCAGCGCGAGCTTTCGCTCCACGTGCTCCAAGCTGGTGTGTGCTAGCCCACTCGGCCACCGATCCCCCGAAGATATAAAGAAAAATATTTACAGCAATGGTATTAGCAAAGGTTCTACAAAAATATTTAGAACAGCGATATCAGTAGACGTTACACACGCGGCTTCCACAGTTCTTAATGAGAATAGAAAAATGTTTGTCATACGTTGGGTTTGGAGTCTTCAGTCGTTGAGAAAGTGGAGATGGCTGAGCGGGCGGAGTGTTGGGTTCCGGGTCTTCAGAAGTCCGGACGAACCCAGCGAGGGTGGAGGGCAGGCTGACGAGTCCCTGAGTTCCCGTCCTTGTGGAACCAGGACGCACTCAGCGGGAGCGGTGGCCAGGCCATCGCATTCTTGAGTTCCCGGCCTAGTCGAACCGTGACGAACTCAGCGGTCAGCCAGCTCCTCAGACCGCTTGTCTTCTTCTACCTCTTTTCGTTCTCACGTCATGGCGAAAACATCTGTAGCCCGGTGATGGTTCTCAGCCGCGCACATCACAGTCTGATATGTCATGAGTATCTTAATTTTGCGCCTCCGCCAATGAGTTTTCGACATTTCCAGTAAGAAATAATCGCACACCCTGCGTTCCTTACACTCTCAGAGACGACAATGAAGCTCATAATGTTTGTGGAAATGCAGATAATGAGTCGAAGCACGCCGTCTCACTGCGCAGCTAAATATAGTTCACCCAAAATAATTTGCAGGGTATAACTTACAAAAAAAAATAGATTGTTCTTTTTAGCCTTGTTTCCGAAACATTGCTACGATATTAGTCATGATCTGTCAAACATAACGTTCTTTTTAACTCCTCTGTGTTTTCTTGGTTTTATTTTTTGAAGGTTTTTTGTTTTTTGTTACATCGTAACTTGGCAAGCGGTGAAAGTTACGGTCTAAACGAGCCAATGGGCACGTCGGAAACAGACACGTGACTCACGAGGTGTGCGCATTGCCGTCAGATATTAGCGGTAAAGAGAAGAATGCCGCTTTTTGTACAAATCTTGTGTGACAGGTTACGTTTCTGGGAAGAGAAAAACGGCGTCTGAGTTCCTCCTTCCCCTCTTCCTCAACTACTTGGGTTACGCTTCGCCTCCGTCACCCTGATTGGCTGGAGAAGGCCGTAGCGTTTGCTCTTTGCCAAGTTACGGTGAAGTATAGATTCCTCTAGAACAAACATGCATGAACATGATTGTAAACCTGAGACTGGGGCAGAAAAGAGAAAACCGAAGGTAGAAGAAGAGGAGGCAACGTCTCAAACTCAGCTGCAAAGTTTATTTCGTACACGCCTTATATACCACATCTCCAACGCCGTCTCTACTGAAAAAAAAAAACAACAACATATGACAAGAGGACAATGAAATTTGGGTAAACCTTCTCTTATCTCCCTTGACCTCGGCTGCGAAACACTCACACTAAGGGTCACATTCTAGCATCACCACCGCCGCCCGGCGAACGTAGGGGAATCACTACTGAACACAAAGAAAGGGTTTGACCTTCAAAGTTGCGTTTCCTCTAACAACTCACTTAGTCCAAAGAAACAATAGTAGGCACTGCTAACAGCCGGAACTGGGGGCCATCTCCAAAACTGAGAACGACATTGCCCTCCTACAACGAACCACAATTGGCTAAACAATGCGACTTTCTTGAACAAGTCCAAGGTTACACATATAAACAATGCTAGTAATAAAAAAAAAAAAAAACTTTACAAGCGTAGAAAGTGTTTACATTCGTTCCCAAACTGCAATGACGCCTGACTTATACAGTTGCCAGACGTTTTTATACGAATCGTTTCTTGAACTACACGTTTCATATCATTACGTTCTTTGTGAATTACTTCCGTTTCAGACCAGTTGGCTTTACAATTATTACACTCTAGAAGGTGCCTGGCTAACTCGGAATTGGACGCGTTGTTTTTCACATTCCGTTTGTGTTCCGTCAGTCTATCATTTAGACCTCTCGACGTCTGACCTACGTATTTAAATCCACACTCCAAAGGAATCTCATAAACCACAGAATTCTCACACGGTACCGACTTTTCGCGATGTGCCTTCTGGCAACCTTCCTGTTTTGATTCAAAAGGTGTAAGTTTGCATAACTTAAAATCGGATGTGAACACTGTTTCTACGCCAAACCTTTTCGCCGACGCTTTTATGTTATGGGAAATATCGTGAAAATACGGTATAGCAACTCGTCGGTTCCTCACACTTGGTTCATCCCGCATGTCTCTGATTTGAACAGAAAGTTGTCGTTTTAGAAAAGTTTCCTCATACCCCGCGTCCTCCAGTCTTCCCCATTGACTTTTTAAAGCTTGACTCATGAAATGGGTACATGACCTTTTTAGCGCATTACCAATTAATGATTTCGCAACTCCCGCCTTAACAATTTTAAAGTGACTACTTTGTTTGGGAAGCACCGGTTTAGCCCTCTTCTTACTATATTCCCAACATAAGCCATTTTTCACATGAATGCGCAAGTCCAAAAACTGCAACATGTTCTTCGCTGGTTTTTCTACTGTGAAATGCAACTCCGGGGCCGTTGACCTAATCAGCTGTTCAAGATACTCTGATTTTCCTTCTTCAAACGTGCAGACAAAAATATCATCTACATATCTTCTGATGAAGCCCAGGTTAGGTGACAACTCAATCATCCCGTCAAACAACACTCTATCCAAACTGTTGAGGTATATCACAGCTAACAACGGAGTGACCGACGAGCCTATGCATACACCTTCTTTCTGGATGTATTTTCGATTATTGTATTCGAGTACTGTTGACTTTAAATAGAAATCCAACACGGTAAGGAAGCTTCCCAGTCTTACGCCCGATTCTGATTGAAACTTTACCAGATTCAACTCTAGCACCTCCTTCACGGCGTTCATCAACCTCTTCTTTTCCAGAGAATAATATAAATCTTTTATATCCATGGAGAATACCAGAGCTCTTCCTCCCATGGTTGTGTTCCAAGATCAGAATAAGTTCTTCTGTGTTTCTCAGCGATAAGGATTTGTCCAAACTGACCTGACCTAACCCATGCTGCAGAAACTTAGACACAACTTTTTGCCACGTTTCGTTTTCGTTTACAACCACTCTAAGAGGCATCTCCACTTTATGGTCCTTTAGGAAAAATTTCAAACATAAGTACATTTTGGATTGACTCATTATGCTTTTGGAAACTTGCTCTTTATCTTCTTCCTTTAACACTGTGCATATGTCCCTTCTCATCTTTGCCAACTTTCCGTTTCAGTCCTGTGCAATGGGCAGGGGTGTGGATTGAGCTACGAGCTTTGAGCTTAGGATCCCTGGGTTCTGCATTACGGGTTTTCGCTATACACTTTCCGAGCTGCAGTGCGCCACCGACTCCCCCTAGAGCCAGCAGTAATTGCAGGGATTTCCCCAGACCCCCCCTAGTTTTCCTGGACACCCCCCCTTGAATTAAAAAAAAAAACAAAAAAAAGGAAAAAATAAAATTCCTTTTTTCAGATTAAGTAGAAAACACCACCTCTCAGGTGTATATATAGAGAAAGGGAAACATACATTACGGGTATGAGCATTTGGTTAATAGACGTCTGTAATTTAGCTAGTGGACTAAAAAAGAAACAGTTTTATATTTTATCTAGCCTCGCCTCGCATCGCCTCCCCCCCCCCCCCCCCCCCCCCCCGAGCCATTGGGACACCCCCCCTTGATTAGAATCCTGGGGAAACCCCTCAGTAATTTAATGCGATTCAAATAGGATTTGACTTTGCGCCGTAGCTTGTGCGTGTTCCTATTTCGGTATATCGCGTTCACGCCATCAGTTTTAAGCGCCAGAAAAGTCAACATATCAATAACCTCAGAACTGCAGTGCCTTTGAATTTCACGGCATTTCTTAAATTGACACCGCATACCTGCGGCGGACGCAAGACAGAATTCGACGAGATCGACCACGGTGTAATTTACCTCATTGACACGTCTTTAGAAACGGGTGAAATATAGTGAAAGTTAAGCGGATACAGCAGCGCGCTTTGCGATCGCGGTTCAGCGGCCTTAACTGCAATCTCATTCAAAGGGATGAACTGTAGCAAATGCATGTCTGTCATGCCAAAGCACAAACTGAAACTGAAACACACAAAAAAACTGAACTCTTTGGCGCAATAACACACAGCCGTTAGCTCCGCCCCTCTAGCTTTCACTTCATTGGCACAGAAAGTTGATCCCGAGTATAGAAAGACTTAGTGTCAATAAATATATGCAAAATTAGTGTTGTAATTTATACAAACACTGATTAGAGCTCGGCCCAATGTTTGTTTTTTGAGAACAAAAAAAAAATTAACCGCCAGGCCGTAATGCATGGTTGATGCCACGAGAGGTGCACGCCTTGTTTGAAGTCGTGAGTTGCCGTGCATGTGGCAAGCCGAACCCTGATGTTTTATTTCTGCGCCACCCTTTTCCCGCAGACTGTGTATGCAAGGGTGACAGTTAAGCCCCCCTTTGAATTGCAGAAAATGTGCCCAGAGCTTAATGAAATTTTTCAATTGCAGGACTATTGGCCAGCTCAAGCGCCGCTTCCACTGCTGTTGCGTGCTGTGTCGTGCACATTATTACGCAGCGCTACAACTACGTGGACGGCAACTGCAACGTAGCACCAAAGGTGCTCGTGCCTCCCTCGCCATTCGAAGCGGACGACGGTGTTGTGCGCCGACGTGCACTTCTGTGCAAACACTTTTGTGGCAAGGTTCAAGCCCGCAAACACAAGTTTATCCCTGCTAAACTCGTGTAAGGGCAACAAGTTTTTGTTGCCCTTACACGAGTCTATATATATATATATATATATATATATATATATATGTATGTATATATATATATATATATCGTGTAGCTCTTCAAGATATGCCTAAACCAGAAGCTAGCTCCCGCGCCATAATTTGAGCTAGCGAACAGGTACTCACTTGCATTATTTCGGGATCAGGACAGATATGGGTTCGATCGATCCAAATTGGACAGTTGGAACGCACTGTACATGACTTGCTTTCTTGACACCAACCGCAGCCGTATTTTGCGTGTAGCTCATGGCATTCTCCACAGTTTTGTGCCATTTTGGCGCATTCGTACACAACGACTGAAGCAAAAAAGACGTGGTAGATTTTTCTGCAGTCCAAATATATATTATATATATATTGTTTGTATGGCCGCTATTAAGACTCGAATGTCGTGCTATGAGCGTTTTGAACGGGACTTCGCACAGGCGCTCTGCTCAGCAGAATTTTGGCCTATGTAAGGTTTTCTATTTATCGTTAGTAGTTACCTCAATATCCAACCATAACATTAATAAAACTTGAAATAGTGCACTTAAAACTTTTAACTTCGAAGTCCGTATTCACAAGTGCGGGCACAGCACTTACCTTATCCCAATACGGGGAATGCAGATCGTTAGAGAATTCCTCTGGGGCCTTTTGCTTTCGGCTTTGGGTTTGAAATACCGAGCTTCACATGTAATTGTCATATTTTCTTATGTCAAACAGATATGCAGTGCATATACATATGTACGATTTAGTATCTGACGCTTAGGAAGTACGGTTTATTTTGTACGCATACGGACTCTTTCGTAAAATAACAAGCATTTCGTAACGTGTAAGACTTTAAACGTGTTAGTCATGTGTTTAGGTTTCATTTCTATTTTCAGTGATTCATGCCGGGTTACTTAGACTTTTTCCTCTTGACTTAAGTTTGTCCGGGAGTCTAGATGTTACGTATCTTCTCCGTCAATACATAGGGCGAAGCTCACACACCTTGCAAATCACACCAGTGTGAAGTTAATGAATATTGTTAGGATAAATATTGTTGCTTCACTGGCTTCTATGCTCAGATATTGAGGTAAGTACTAACATTAAATAGAAAACCTTACATAGGTCATAATTCTGCTCAGCTGAGCGTCTATGCGAAGTCCCGTTCAAAACTCTCACAGCACGAGATTCGAGTCCTTATAGCGGCCATCCAAACAATATATTACAATTTCTGTTGGTAGGTCCTGACAGATTACTATATTACCTCACTGTATATAAAAAATTAAAGAAATAAAAAGTGGTGTTTTTTAGAAAATCGACTTCAAACTTGCAAGTCTTTCTTTAGAAAAACTTGCAAGTTTGAAGTCGATTTTCTAAAACCCACCACTTTTTATTTCTTTTATTTTTATTTACATTTATGTAATAAAGTAATCTGTCAGGACCTACCAACAGAAATCGTAATATATTGTTTGTATGGCCGCTATTAGGACTCGAATCTCGTGCTGTGAGAGTTTTGAACGGGACTTCGTATAGACGCTCAGCTGAGCAGAATTTTGAATGTAAGCGCAAACGAGCTGGTTTAGATTGAACATGACGTAAACCCCGAGATTGCAGGTGACAATGACACAAACACTAATAGCACTGACGCTGACTGCATGCCACGCCGGCGATGATGTCGCAAAAAGATTGTAGAAATGCTGTAATGAGGAATCCAAACATTTTTTTTTAAGTGCGGCCATGGCAGGTGTTTCTGTGGTAATGACGTACGCTTTTAATTGGCCGAGTGTGTAATAGTTGTTGCATCCTTTTTATGAAGCCATAGTTTATTTAGTTTTGCATGGTACCAAACGAAATAATAGAGTGGAAGGTCTGTGCATGCTAGAAACTAAAGGGGGAGACATTGAAGAGGGACTAACCAGAAAAAAAAAAGTTCATTCCCAAGCAGGACAAAGACATCTGCACGGCTCTTTAATACAAATGGCAGAACTCTGCGTTTTCTTTGTTGCTTTGCTCACTGCCTGAGCTGTTCTAAGCTCCTCAAGGGCTGTATTCTGCCAAGCAAGGACGCATTTCCGCTTGAGTTGCATGTTTTCTGCCGGTTGCGAGAGAAGGTCTTCATAATACTGCCTGTCTGCAGCCCGTGTGCTGGATGCCGATCCTGCAGGCGGTGTGCTGGGCCTCCAGACTGGTCGTGGACGAATATATATATATATATATTATATATATATATATATAATATATATATATATATAATATATATATATATAATATATATATATATATATATATATATTATATATATATATATATAATTTGGGGATTTTGTACAGGACTTCGGCGACGATGCGAACCGCGCGCGAGAAACCAGCGCGGGGCCAAAGCACGGGGCGCGAGGCGCGTCATGGGGACAGGACAGTGCAGCCATGGCGGCGCAAGCCACCGAACACCGGGCTCGAAGAATAAAGATGTCTCCATCATGATTTGACCCCTTTCTCCGGACAGGTGGTGAGCGAGAACACCACAAATGGCGCCCAACGTGGGGCTTGCCGCTTGTCCGGGGCCGAGTCGAGCAGCGTCACGATAAGATGTGCCCATGCACATCGTCGATGGCAGGGGAACGCGCATGCTTACCAAGAACCAGGCGATCAAGGAAACCCCTCAAGGCGCGAACTTCTGCAACCTGCTCCTGCATATCCTGTTATTTTCGTCGAGAGACGTCAAAACTCGTGTCATGTAACGGAGACCATGTCCACCATGCGGGTCCAGACCCCATTGGAGAAGCAGACTGCCATCCTGCTGTTAACCGGCTCAAGGGCAACACCGAGGAGATCGAAGGCGCCGAAAAGTGACAGAGCCAAAAACCAGGAGGACAACATAATGTGCTGCATCAGCCTGTTGGCTCTAACATTGGCTGTGCCGTGGTCTCGCCTTGCTCCTGTTTGCTGTCCAGTTTGTAGCGCACCAGCCAAGGACTTCGTCACTGTGGATAGTCTAGAATGAAAGCCTTGTCATCGGTGTTTAATTTATTTTGACGCCAATGTGCCTGCTCTTATGTTCGTTTACTCTCTCTTCACCCGAGCTAGTCGAGGCGCAAGCTGGAAGACTTTTAAAGTTAAGCGGCGCTAGTGATGATGCTCGGTTGGGGGGAGGGGGACCAATCAGGAAACAGGCAAATTGTTTGTTATTTTCACTTTTTCCCTTAATTTTATAGCAGTGTTTATTTGAAAGCAAAAGTGACTGCTTTGATGTAGGTTCTCTCTCTTCACCCGAGCTAGTCGGGGTGTAAGCTGGAAGACTTTTTAAGTTAAGCGGCTCTACTGACGATGCTCGGTTGAGGGGAGAGACCGGTGGGAAAGCAGACAGATACTTTGTTATTCTCACTTTTTCTTAATTTTAAGATGCGGACCCAGTTATTGGCTACATGAAGTTAATCATTTTTGTGAGGTGTTCTGCCCCGCGAAGTAGGCTTGGTGCAAACGTCTGGAGTAATGAACTGCCTGCTGATTTTGTGGTACATGAGCAATCCAGGAGGGGGGAAAGATGTGGGGATTTTGGACAGGACTTCGGCGACGATGCGGACGGCGCGCGAGAAACGAGCGCGGGGCCAAAGCACGGGGCGCGAGGCGCGTGATGGGGACAGGACAGTGCAGCCACGGCAGCGCAAGCCACCGAACACCGGGCTCGAAGAATAAAGATGTCTCCATCTTGACTTGGCCCCTTTTTCCGAACAGGTGGTGAGCGAGAACACCACTAATATTTGTGGTGTTCTCGCTCACCACCTGTCCTATACATATGGGTGATTTTATCTCAACTAAGGCACGAATTTAGGGTCGACATTTTAATTTTGACAAAAAAATATATGTTTTGGGGCAATTCCTATAATAAAACAAGACGCAAACGGCAATTTCGCCGGATTTTTTGTTGTCAAGTTATGGACCGTTGAAGCGGCCAAAGTGGAAACTGACGTTTTTCCAGCTTATCGGAGGTGCCATATTTCACTCCATCCCTTTTTCCTACTTTTTACGCTTCATCAATATAACGTTTTGGGAACACTCTAGACATAGGCATTTTCATGCTAATTAAGCGTCTAGGTCATAACATTCTTAATGATTTTTTTTTATTTGTCAAACTACCTCTCTGCGACGATATTTGACGAAGTTCAGCAAGCTGTGCTGTTTGACCTAATCAACATATTTTTATTATCTTTATATCCCCGTAAAGCTCCAATTAAGTTCTTTCTTTTGAGTATAATTTCAATATTTTGGGATACGTATATAATGCGCTACATGTGCCTGAAAAACGAACATTTCGAAAAACTAGCAAGTTTGGAGTCGATTTCCTAAAAAACCCACTCTTTATTTCTTTTATTTTATATTCGCAGTTAGTTAATATAGTAGTCTATCAGAAACAACCAACAGAAATTGTAATATATTGTTTGTATGGCCGCTATTAAGACTCGAATGTCGTGCTATGAGCGTTTTGAACGGGACTTCGCACAGGCGCTCTGCTCAGCAGAATTTTGGCCTATGTAAGGTTTTCTATTTATCGTTAGTAGTTACCTCAATATCCAACCATAAACATTAATAAAACTTGAAATAGTGCACTTAAAAATTTTAACTTCGAAGTCCGTATTCACAAGTGCGGGCACAGCACTTACCTTATCCCAATACGGGGGAATGCAGATCGTTAGAGAATTCCTCTGGGGCCTTTTGCTTTCGGCTTTGAGTTTGAAATACCGAGCTTGACATGTAATTGTCATATTTTCTTATGTCAAACAGATATGCAGTGCATATACATATGTACGATTTAGTATCTGACGCTTAGGAAGTACGGTTTATTTTGTACGCGTGCGGACTCTTTCGTAAAATAACAAGCATTTCGTAACGTGTAAGACTTTAAACGTGTTAGTCATGTGTTTAGGTTTCATTTCTATTTTCAGTGATTCATGCCGGGTTACTTAGACTTTTTCCTCTTGACTTAAGTTTGTCCGGGAGTCTAGATGTTACGTATCTTCTCCGTCAATACATAGGGCGAAGCTCACACACCTTGCAAATCACACCAGTGTGAAGTTAATGAATATTGTTAGGATAAATATTGTTGCTTCACTGGCTTCTATGCTCAGATATTGAGGTAAGTACTAACATTAAATAGAAAACCTTACATAGGTCATAATTCTGCTCAGCTGAGCGTCTATGCGAAGTCCCGTTCAAAACTCTCACAGCACGAGATTCGAGTCCTTATAGCGGCCATCCAAACAATATATTACAATTTCTGTTGGTAGGTCCTGACAGATTACTATATTACCTCACTGTATATAAAAAATTAAAGAAATAAAAAGTGGTGTTTTTTAGAAAATCGACTTCAAACTTGCAAGTCTTTCTTTAGAAAAACTTGCAAGTTTGAAGTCGATTTTCTAAAACCCACCACTTTTTATTTCTTTTATTTTTATTTACATTTATGTAATAAAGTAATCTGTCAGGACCTACCAACAGAAATCGTAATATATTGTTTGTATGGCCGCTATTAGGACTCGAATCTCGTGCTGTGAGAGTTTTGAACGGGACTTCGTATAGACGCTCAGCTGAGCAGAATTTTGAATGTAAGCGCAAACGAGCTGGTTTAGATTGAACATGACGTAAACCCCGAGATTGCAGGTGACAATGACACAAACACTAATAGCACTGACGCTGACTGCATGCCACGCCGGCGATGATGTCGCAAAAAGATTGTAGAAATGCTGTAATGAGGAATCCAAACATTTTTTTTTAAGTGCGCCCATGGCAGGTGTTTCTGTGGTAATGACGTTCGCTTTTAATTGGCCGAGTGTGTAATAGTTGTTGCATCCTTTTTATGAAGCCATAGTTTATTTAGTTTTGCATGGTACCAAACGAAATAATAGAGTGGAAGGTCTGTGCATGCTAGAAACTAAAGGGGGAGACATTGAAGAGGGACTAACCAGAAAAAAAAAAGTTCATTCCCAAGCAGGACAAAGACATCTGCACGGCTCTTTAATACAAATGGCAGAACTCTGCGTTTTCTTTGTTGCTTTGCTCACTGCCTGAGCTGTTCTGAGCTCCTCAAGGGCTGTATTCTGCCAAGCAAGGACGCATTTCCGCTTGAGTTGCATGTTTTCTGCCGGTTGCGAGAGAAGGTCTTCATAATACTGCCTGTCTGCAGCCCGTGTGCTGGATGCCGATCCTGCAGGCGGTGTGCTGGGCCTCCAGACTGGTCGTGGACGAGGGGGTGCCGGTCTGCGTCGGCTCAGTGGTGCTGGCCACCCTTCATGACCGATTCACACACGATGGACAGATTCGTGGATGGATTGATCACGTGACGACATGTCCGCGGTTGGTCAGTCTCCCAAGCGCATCCACACGACGGAGACGATGAGCAGACGCCAGCGATGATGGAACGAACTTGTTTGCCACCCCACAATGCTGCGAAACTCCAACACCGCATCGTGGTCGTTGTCCAAAAGAGAGATCTATCTTTGCTACCCCAATAAAGAACTGCACGCAGCTGTTACAAACAGATCGAGACAAAACACCGTGATAGGCTGCGTGCGAAGCGCCACTAGCTTTACCAACCCAAGGCATGCCAATGACGCAGGCATGGTCCTGCTGGAGAGGGCTCCGGTGTAGAAGCGACTAGGTTCTGGACTGGCAGAGAAGCGTTTAGAGATGTCTTCACGCACTCCGCGCCCGTGCACAATACAAACACACCACAGCCACAAGAAAGGTATTGCTCGATGATATAGGCTTATTGAACGTTAAGAATTATCGCGGCGTTTTGAACGAGTATTGTTGGAAGCTTATTGACACAGACCCGGAGGAATATCGGAACCTGCATCGCTTCATCGTGACAAAGTTTCTGCAGTTTTTTTTTTCACGCGCTTAACCAATAATTGCTCGAAGAAGAGAAACCAGCGAACGCACAAACCACAACAATGCGCCAGTTTTGTTTTAATATTCCAAACAGAAACAATAAATTTTTGTTTCATTGCCAGACTAAATGCTTTTCATGTCAATCTTCCGCATAAAATCCGCTAATGAAAAGGCGCTCGACATTATCAGTCCGCGGATGAGGCGCGAAATTCAGGCAGTCACATTGTACACGGTCCGCGGACGAAAATCGCGATTTGGTCCGTCGTGTGAATCGGCTATCAACAACAGCAGCTGCCTCGGGCTCCACAGGTGCCTTATCTTCGTCGATCAGCCAGCCCGAAGGCTGGTAGCCTTTCGTTCCCCCGGCATTCGGCACTTTGAGGAAAATGACTCTGGGGGCCACACAGGCACGTAGCCAGGATTTTGTTATGGGGGGGGGGGGGGGGGGGTCCGCCCATGACAAAATGTTGTATGAGGGGGAGGGGGGAGAGGAGGTCCCAGCAAAATCGAAGATTTTGGAGGGGGCCCGGGCCCCATGGGCCCCCCCCCCCCCTGGATACGTGCCTGGGGCCACAACAACCTCGTGGCTGAAGGCCCAATCTTCTGGGCTAACCACGTCAGTTGCTGGTCGCACATTGGTGCTTTGCTGACCCTGAGGACAATCCATAAGAATTTTTGTCATGTCGCCCCGGTACATTGTTCGAGAGCACTTTGATTTGTTTTTCAGTAAATTGTTTTGTGTGCATGTGCATCAAGCTCGATCCTTCAGCTCTCGGCTGTTGTGGCTATTAATTCTGAAAGTAGCTAGGTTTGAGTAGAGTCTAAAGTGTGCGCGTCAAGTCCGATCGTAGCTGTTGCAGCTATTGTGAAAGCAGCTGGGCTAGAGCAGAGCCAGTCTGCAGTGTGCACGTCAAGCCCCATCGTAGCTGTTACGGCTATTAGTTTTGAAACTAGCTGGGATCGAGTAGAGCCAGTCTACGGTGTGCAGGTCAAGCCCAATTTTAGCTGTTGCGGCTATTAGTTGGGAAAGTAGCTAGCTTCAAGTGGAGCCAGTGTGCAGTAACGATGCAGGCCGCCCCATTTTCTGGTTGCTTGTCCCTGTGTTTCTTTCCCATTGTGCTACCATGCTAAGTAGCAGACGTGCTTAGGGTGATACCAAATTTTATGAGTGTATCCTGGTCGGTGCTTAATAGATGGTACTCATTGGGCGTCATATTCAAGCTTACTGCTCAAGATGTGCAAGCACAGGATGACTTCTTATTGATTGTTCCAAAAAAATACATGCTTCATGTGGCAATGTGAATGTTGGAAGTGTTGTGAAAGCTTGCCGCCAGTATACGTGCTCAGCAGCTCCAAGCTCAGGTATGGCCGCCCATGAATACTACCTGTAAAATGAGCGAGACATGAAAGCAATCTTACACATACATATTTATGCAACAGACTCTCAGCTTTGTGTATGCATTCGTTTGACTTGGCATCTGAATACAATGGACCCAAAGAAAACAAGGAGCAAGTGTTGTGTTCGCGACCTTTGGATCTACGGAGATATAGTTTCTGATATAAATCAACAAATTCATCTTGCGGCTTGCCATGTTTCGGCTTTACTTCATAAACTACTAGCCTGTGTATTTTGTAATGATGGTCTAGTGAAAATACAATCACATTTGTATTCTTAGCATTGCTTAAAGGGGCACTGACAGGGTATTTATGCTCGCCAAAGGTTTTATTTATACATGACATACAAGAGCCATATTACCAAGAAAACTATTCACAGCTCTAAATTCAGTTTCTTCCCGCCCGAAAACCGCCGATGGAGAACTGGCGAGTTTGAGTAGTGCTGACTCTCTTTTCCATGGTCACGTGCCGCTTTCAATGGTTTAGACACAACCACCAAACATAATCAAAGTCGTGGATCATCGAAGGCACAGTCACAATATTAAAAATAGAAAAGCAGTATGAAACTCATATGTTGTGGCTTCTAAAAACCTGCAAATACGTTTATTGGAAGACAAAACGTTGCACAGTCACGTGACTTCCGCCAACTCTCTCCTCCTCTATATTTTTCTTCCTCCCCAGTTAAGTTTCGGTTTCGAACAGTTGCGTTATTTTACTTTATTAAAATTAGACGTGACGCTGTAGCAAACTATGTATTGGACAGTCTTCCGACATCGGAATGAATCGTTGCGAAAAAAAAAAAAAACATTTTGGGGGGGGTGTCAGTATCTTTTTAATTCATTTTGAAAATGTACCTTCTACCATTTCAGCTGTGTACCAGACCAAGTCTGCTATCGATAAGTGTATCTTTCATCGGAATGCCGACGTTGAATTTAACTGAAGTAACATGGCTCAAAAGTTCAGTGTTCTTGGATGGACACGGATCCTTTTTGCTATGGATATAACACGTCAGTGTGTTTCCTTGGGTGGGCCCAGTATTTAGTACTTGATTACTTAAGACATGATTATAAACGCAATGTTAGCTTTGCTAGTGGAACATCCGATCGTGTCAACCTCGAAAGACTAGGCTTGTATGCATCATATGGCACAGACTGCATTCTAGTATAACCGTAGAAGCAGCAGTAACATAACAGCTCACTGGTCAGTGTCGATGCCCCCCCCCCCCCTCTTCCCCCCTTCTATGCCCGAAAGGTTGGGGCTTGTACACAGCTTCAGCCAGCGGTGTGAGTTGGTGGTCGTTTCACCCTCCGGCTGTGGAAGACGACTCTTTTTGTATTTTGTTGGTACATTGGATTTTGGCTGATTGCAGCAAATGCAGTCATTGTTTTGATATGAGTGCATTCAAAGGTTTGAATCCAAAACTCTTGACTACTCCTATAATTTAGCCGGAAAAATCAGAAGTGAACAAAATTCCTCAAGCACGTAAAATATGTACGTCATTTATACGTGCAGTAAAGACAAATGCAGTATATCTCGCCGGTCGTAAAGTGTGCTTTCGTAGAAAGCGTCATCTCTGCAGCTGCGAGGTTTCGTGTTCTGCCACCTTTTTCTTTTTTAATTTGTGGCACTATGTGTAGCTTTCATGGATGCCGCGAGTTCGGTACGGATGCGATCTCCTGCCATGCTTTCGTTTTAGCGACTTTTGTAATCTTGTTAAATATCTCTCTAATTATACGTTTCGTTTTTTCCATTTTGTACACAAATTAAAACTTTTCATTTGCACTAAATTACATTCTGTTTTACGTTGGAAGGGATTCGTGATAGACCAGTAACGTACAGTGCTATTCCTTTTCTTAAAAATTCCTCTTGGCACGAACATACATTTCTGTGGAAACCTTAATTCGGCGTACACGCTCAACATCGACGATGGTGGTGACAGACGACACGTCTAGAAC
This sequence comes from Ixodes persulcatus, assembly GCA_013358835.2. Lineage (NCBI taxonomy): Eukaryota > Metazoa > Arthropoda > Arachnida > Ixodida > Ixodidae > Ixodes > Ixodes persulcatus. Next base: position 707,550 of record JABSTQ010011488.1, on the reverse strand, counting down.
CGTGGCTTGCAGTCACTCTTTCACATATACCCAGACTTAAACATGACGCAGTTATGAGACTGTCGCCGTTTGTCGCTGCTCAAAGCGACCGCAACGTAGCAGAACCAGACGACACGTGTCACTTACACGTCCGCATTCTTCGTTTTTCCCCGCTTTCATCAGATCCCCTCCCGAGGTACTGCTCACTCCGTTGCAGATACCGAACTCAAGTCCTGACTTGGACACGACCGTTCTGATTTTGTTTCGAGCAAGCGGCCCAACCTGCAGGGTGCGCTTGGTCTCAGCTGGGACCTACATTGAGATCCCTCAGAGAAAACAAAATGTCGGACGTGGCTACTACAGCCATTACGCAGCCACTACAAGCCATTTTTGCAGGGTGAATGCTTTCGCAAAACGCGAGTTTTTAATTTTTTTTTTCCCGTGGTGAGTTTTTTTAGGCTGCTTCTACACCGTCGACGTCTTCGACAGAAAAGCCTGCAACGTCCTTTTCATTTTCTGTTTGGCGGTTTCGTAATCGCTTGTTTTTCTGTGAGCTTGACTAACGAGACAACCATGTCACCCCTGTCCTGATGAAAGTGCTCTTTCTGTTAAAATGTCTTCGCTACTGGAAGTTTCGCTTCTTGGTGACACCGTGAAACCACTGAAAGTGCCTGCCGTTTCTCCGCTTTCATGAATCGATCCTCTCACGGTGTGTGTAACCAGTGAATTATTCCCAACTCTTCAAATGTGTGCAACGCAACGCTCAGCGTAGGTAACAAAAATATAAAAAAAACTACTATTTAGCCTTAGCTGTGTTGTTTTATGAAGGCAAATGTGAATACGTTTGCATAAATATAAGCTTTTTCCCGGTTCACTGCCTGGCACAAATGCAGAGTCATCAATTCAAGAATAAACGGAAAGCAAGACGTAATACGTAGTCTTGTTGTTAATACGAGCTTCAAACTTCAACCCCGTGATCACGGAATAACCGAGTGTCAATAATGAATATCAAAACAAAACTTAGCTTCATTATTAATCGCCGCCCTTTAATTAACTATTCGGATAATCGGCTGAGTTGCTCTTCAAGTATAAAATCTCGTAAAGGCCTACCGACTTTTTTGTGTTTTCTTTTCCATAATATAAACTTTCGTTTCCAGTTAATTATTTTTCGTTATTTTGTATGTAAAAAACTTAGTACTGCCTTCTAAAATAAATATATGCGCAGGTAAGACGCCGGGGCCGGCTTGCTGGAATCAGTATCTCAGCTGAGACTGGGTGAAAGAAAGCACTGTAAGGGCTGGGGCACGCGAGCGTCTTGAGTCGAGGTTTGAGTCCCGTTCAGCTCGCACGCTGGCTTTAAAAGTGCTTTCTTTCCCCCCGTCTCAGCTCAGACGCTGTTTCTAGCATGACGGCCCAGGCGTTTACTGTTGTTTGGTTCGTCCGACTTGTCCTTACTCAGAGCACGATCGATCTGGATTAAAATATTTATAGTGATTTAAAAAATTAATCAAATAGTACGAAGGTTATTTCATAAATTGCTGAGCTCCACTCTTGCAGCATCATAGCGTCCCTCAACCCTTCATCTAGCTTTAAGAAGCCCTAAGAATTACAATCTCGCCATTTAATTTCACACCAATATTTCTACGCTGATGTGAAAAACAAAACAAAAAAAAAAAAAACGTTTTTTAAGATTTACGGTGTTTGCAGCACGGAAATATGTAGTTATAAATGGACCCATATTGCCTTCATAATATTTACACTTTATAAATCTAACCGCTGGCCTCCGTCTTCAGCTCACCAGTGCCAAACGCACTACTAAATTAACAGTTCAATAAATACTCCGTTATACGTAAGAACATGACAGTTAACAGAAATTGATGCTTCAATCAATCAAGAATTTAAAATAAATCACGCATATAAAATAGCTTGTCGTGTAAAGACAATTACTGGCAATTACACTCGCAGAGCGCGGTGACATAACTGACACTCCACTCGCCCAACAAGCCGAAACTTGGCAAATAAGGACTACTCAACGCTATATGGTATTCGGCTTTGGACGTACCGGGAAGACTTTTTACTACAGCACACATCTACCGCCAAGAAGACAGACATATTTTAACAAAGTAAAAATTAAATAGAAATTAATTCGAACACAGAAATAACAAATCAGAACGTCTCTCACGGTCTATTAAAATAAAAAAGCACTTACAAATAGCTCTGCACAGGGCATTCCGGGCCGATCGTTCTGAATTACACGTTGAATTCGCCGGAGATTCCTGGCACAAAGTTCGATACGATTCAAACTCATCGGATAGTGACAAAACGTACATTTCGTAGCAAGAATACCTATCCCCAATGGCCAGGAGGAACTCTCCTTTTCACTCACGTGAAAGAGAAGGCGGTCCGTCGTGTCTTCGGTCCGTCGAAGCTAGTGGTCTCATGTATGCCCAAACAAAGGAAGATCACCAGTGTGTAGGCGCTGCCGACAGAATATCGATGGTCTTGGCAATCCGCATGTTGAAGATCGCACTTGGCACTAAGACGAAATGCGCTGCTGGTGATCGGAACTCTAGAACCACCGTAGATGCCGAGCCGCTTCGCCCGATAAAAACAGTCTACTAAGCAATCAAATGCACTCAGAGAACTTAGAAACTGACACCACGGTGTCCTGATATGCGCATGATTATCTTGCCAATCTTGTTTCTTGAAAAAAAAAAACTATTTCTGCCACAAAAAAAAGCATAAATTGCGAAGCGCACCTGCCCACTTCCAGTTCGCGGATGCGCTTGTTGGAAAATTGAGGAGACCGTCCCCAATGTCTTCTAGCCACTACCTTATCGTGTGGCCTTGGTGCATGCGATCCCACTTTCTGTATGCGTGTGTGTGCGTGTGTTTCGCGAGCTGGGCTCCACTACCCCTAAGCTGAGAGTGTAGAGGAAGCTAAGAAGCTCGGTGAACCGATCGCAGGTCTATCTTTAATCATGTGATCACGCTCTCTCCCGTAACCACGCACAGAGAGCGGTGCAGGTGATGACGGGTCCGGCCGGCGCGTAGCTCCCACCGCACTGTCAGCTTAGGAATGCGCAGTGTCCTCCGCCCTCAAGGACGCCAAGTCGTCATCACTAACAAAGAAGAGATTTAGAGATTAGTGACGGCGTGGGGAAAAAGGGAGAGGAACTGTTCACTCAATACCCCCTCTCGCCTTTTCCGAGATCGTTCCGAGGCCGTTGGCGAGACCCTATCCCTGCACACTTCTCTCTCCCGAATTCTTTCGTCTGTCTCTGCTGGTATTTGCTATCCGGGTTTCCAAAACCCAATGTAGTAGAGATTGCTTTGACATAATAACTCTAGAGGAAGAGGACGAAAAGGGACTGACAGACACGAAGCTCCGAAATCAGCTTGGAGCCTAATGTCAAAATTAAGAACAGACAATGATAAATCAAATGCGGAAAAAAGGGGCGATACAAATTTCCAGAAAATCGTCCGCCACTTTGGCGTTCCCTCAGGGCACCATTGAAACTAACTAGCTTATGCTTCAAAATAAACAAAACTGGAGAGCATGAGCACAAACATGTGTAATGCGCCACACCGGTAGTCTAAAATACCAACGACATGTGGGCGATCGTACGTGTGTTGCATGATAGCCCGACGTGCAGAATCCCTTTACGCGCTTCAACCAGAATTGTTCCATGTCATCCTAATATGTTGAGGGTCTACAAATGACGACATGATTACGTTACACACGCTCGCGTGTACACTTGCTGTCTCTTCATTAAAAGTTGGATGCTCAACCGTCACGGTGAGAACCCGGCCACCTGATCTAGGGATTCGCGTCATGGGCTTCTGATAAAACTGGCCTTTTGAAGGCGTGACAACAGGGTGGGGTGTCAGTCGTGGAGCATTTGACACGGGGCTTTTGACATCGGGTGCTTTCGTGCACGACCCAATCGTACATAGCACACCAACTTTCTGTAAAGCGGTATTCTTCGGGGAACTTGGAAGTCCACTGTGATAAATGTTCGTGTGATCCTTTGCTGTATAAAACACAAATTCCGGACAACTGGGAAGAAGAAACAGAGGAAAATTTTCTTGGCGTTCAAAATCAGTGTAAAAGAGGATGACGGTTGCATCAGTGCGTCGTCACTCGTTTCATAAAATGCGGAATTTTGATTCATTTGGCCGAGGTATAGTAACGTATTATATGTGTTCATGTTTTCTAAATAAAATGCAGTTGCCAGTAGCGCGCCGAGTTTGCAAACCTACTTTTGTTCTCGTTTATTTTTTGCGCTTTTAAGTTTAGGTTTTTTGCGCCTGACGGCGCTTCCGGCTAGAATCTAAATCAAGACCAACATTGTCGTCTGCCATCAGTGCATTGGCGCCATGTTGGAGGCATTAGGGCTCTTACTGTGGCACCAGTAGTGCCGTAAAGCCATAGAGCCGTCATTGTATAACCACAATTCAGAATAGTGTCTTGTTCGAGTCAATCGCAAAGAAGTATCTTCACCTGACACGAAGTGCAGTCCACAAGCCCGTAGTTAGGGTATGAAGCTTTTCTGTCGAGATCATAGAGAACATAATAATCTATTATGTTGACTCTATAACGCGGAAATTGTTTTTCTTTTTTTTTTTCAAGTTTGCGGTCCTGATGAGCCCATTTCGCTGGCGACTCCTTAATGTGCACAGTGAAGGAGCAAAATATTGCCGTTAAGTTCTGTACCTTGTTATTCTTGTTTACTCTGCAGAAAAGCACCTGAATCGCGCTTTGACAAAATTAAATAAAATTGAAAAGCGCTCGAGCAATTCCAACTTGTTTAGGCAAAACGAACACGTCTAAACCAGCATATTCCAACATGTTTCCACTATTAAGCCAATGGTATTGTCATACTAACACACACTGACCATTATATGCCACTCTGTTCTTGAAATGACAATGAGCCAATGGTACTAACAGGACAACAGTAATCAGTATAAGTTCGTGTTTATCCAACGTTGGCAAGCCAATGCTACAGTGTCCATTTTATCCCAGTCCCTATCAAATATTGGAATGCCAACGGCACGGACAGGCCAACGCTCTCCACTTTATTTCAGTGTTCATTCAATGTTAGCAAGCCAAGGGTACTCAAAGGCTAACATTGTCCGGTTTATGCCAGTATTCATCCAATATTCGCAAGCCAATGGAACTGACAGGCCAAGATTGCCCATATTATACCTGTGTTCATCCAATATTCGCTAGCCAATGGAACTGACAGGCCAACATTGGCCATTTTATGCCAGTGTTCATCCAATATTCGCAAGCCAATGGAACTGTCAGGCCAACATTGCCCATGTTTTGCCAGTGTTCATCCAATATTCGCAAGCGAATGAAACTGACAGGCCAAGATTGACCATTTTATGCCAATGTGCTTCCAATATTGGTTGGTCATTGGAGAAGCTGGGCCATCACTGAAGATTCTATATAATGGCATAAACAATATTGGGAGCAGATTGGCTAAAGTGGACCATCATTGGACCTTTTTTTGCCAATGCTCTCCCAATATTGGCCCAACCCCTTGTGCTGCCTGGGCACTCTTTCACATATACCCAGCTTTAAACGAAATACATGACGCAGTTATGAGACTGTCGCCGTTTGTCGCTGCCCAAAGCGACCGCAACGTAGCAGAACCAGACGACACGTGTCACTTACACGTCCGCATTCTTCGTTTTTCCCCGCTTTCATCAGATCCCCTCCCGAGGTACTGCTCACTCCGTTGCAGATACCGAACTCAAGTCCTGACTTGGACACGACCGTTCTGATTTTGTTTCGAGCAAGCGGCCCAACCTGCACGGCGCGCTTGGTCTCAGCTGGGACCTACATTGAGATCCTTCAGAGAAAACAAAATGTCGGACGTGGCTACTACAGCCATTACGCAGCCGCTACAAGCAATTTTTGCAGGGTGAATGCTTTCGCAAACGCGAGTTTTTAATTTTTTTTTTCCAGTGGTGAGGTTTTTTAGGCTGCTTCTACACCGTCGACGTCTTCTACAGAAAGCCTGCAACGTCCTTTTCGTTTTCTGTTTGGCGGTTTCGTAATCGCTTGTTTTTCTGTGAGCTTGACTAACGACACAACCATGTCACCCCTGTCCTGATGAAAGTGCTCTTTCTGTTAAAATGTCTTCGCTACTGGCAGTTTCGCTTCTTGGTGACACCGTGAAACCACTGAAAGAGCCTGCCGTTTCTCCGCTTTCATGAATCGATCCTCTCACGGTGTGTGTAACCAGTGAATTATCCCCAACTCTTCAAAAGTGTGCAACGCAACGATCAGCGTAGGTAACAAAAATATAAAAAAAATACTGTTTAGCCTTAGCTGTGTTGTTTTATGAAGGCAAATGTGAATACGTTTGGCATAAATATAAGCTTTTTCCCGGTTCACTGCCTGGCACAAATGCAGAGTCATCCATTCAATAATAAACGGAAAGCAAGATGTAATACGTAGTCTTGTTGTTCATACGAGCTTCAAACTTCAACCCCGTGATCACGGAGTTAACCGAGGGATCAATATCGCAATTCAATTGGGTTGTTCCTGTTTGTCACAACCCAAAAAAAAAAAAAATACCGAGAGAGAGTTCTCCGGGTGTAACGTTAGTAAAAGGTGGACCACTGACCTAGCCATACGTCCACGCTCTGGTAGAGAGTCTGACCAATGAAGAGAGACAGAGACGTAGGACAAGAATACAAAGAAATTTTTTTTTAGTCGTAGGCAGAAAGCTAATTACGATACATACACTCTGCACAACTAGCTTCTGCAATATTGTCACGAATGACAAGTGATGAGGCGATAATAACTGAGTAAACTGAACGTTTAATGGGGCGAACTTCTGCCCAAAAATAAAAGGGAAAAGAAAGATAACAAGAGAGCGTCGCGTGCGTCGAAGGCGGCGGAGCAGCAAGATCGAACGCTGAGGCGAAACTGACTTTGGCTCGTCACGCGAAATTTCTTATGAACACGCGTGGGCTTCTGGAATAATCGGCGTAGAAGGTTCGACGCGTAGAACATTCGGACCTCGAACAAGCAACAAGATTCTCAAATTTTCCGGAACACTAAATTGCAGGGATAAACAAAATAGACGTCGCTCCCAGGAATCAAACCCTGGCCTTTCGCGTGGGAGGCAGGCACGATAACCGATAGGCCACGAGCGCGCGGCCTGCTTGGTCAGCTGCGCTCGCGGCAATATTGGAATGAACACTTACAGAAGCAGGATCTACAAATCTAGGTTTACGGAGGCTCATACAGTCCCTAATGAAGATGCTACAATTAAGCGAATCCAAAAGATGTTAATTCAAGAAGTAACAGCGAGTGCGGAAAGTCTCATCTGACGCGTCGATGGTTGACGACGTCTCCCTGCGCGGTCCGTCCAAGGTGGAGGAGTTCCGGCGGTCGGCTGGCTCACTTTGGGCTGGGCCCCCTGGCCTCGCACCCACTTCTTCGGCTGACACACTCACACACGGCGGACTTCATCCTGTGCTTGGCGTGGGGCCGTCGACAGTGGTCTCGTTGCCCCGCTCGACGACGCGATGCGTCCATTCGCCTCCGAGTCTTCTTCTCGCACTGCCCTTTGTTCCTCGCACTCAAACCGAGGTTCGCACACAAAGCGTAGACATTCCCCTCTCCCAGACGGTCATTGCCCTGAGGATCTGCCCTTTGGCCCTGAAAACAGTCTTCCCTCTAAAGCCAAACATTCCCTGCCGTTTAAAGTGACACAACTCTGCAAGGTTCAAAGACCTCAGGTTATATATTTGTGTTTGGTTTGTTTTTAGGCAGAGTTACGAGACAGCGTGCCTCGTAAAATTTATGCCTGTGGCCACCACAGACGCGGCTGTCTGCGGCCCATGGCCTCGGAGTAACCCGAGCATCCGGCAAGGCAGTCAAGAACCGGGGGCTACACGCGTTCCCCCATTGAGCCCGGGAGGGTATGGTGAGGGGTAGATAACCACCGAGCGAGGTGCCGAAAAACACATCCCGCACGCGTCGGAAAATTCGAAGATGGGGGACGACTCCGGGAAGCCAGGCGACCGCTCAGGTCGACAGTCTCTCCCCCTCCACCTCCGTATACAATCCTTGCAGTTTTATGTGACAGTGTTTAAAAGCAGCTCGAAAAGCAACCCGTTTCACAAATTGTCCTTGTGAACTCCCAACAGACGTCATGTTTCCAAACATTTCGGAAGATAGCGAGCTGATCAATACGTTATGAGTAAAGCTATGCGCACAAGCTCGGGCCACTCGACCGGAAATCACTATACGCACGACCCGTAACGCGTGTAAAACGAATGGTTACAGCGAGTTTCCGAAACGGTGGCGTAGCTTAGTGGAAAGATACCTGGTTCGTACGCAGCGGACCTCGGTTCGTTCCACGGTGGGCTCAATATTTTCTTTCTCGAACTTTTTTGTCGCACATTTATTACATATCTTTTTGTTTTCACAATTGCCACTGAAAAAGAGACTGAATGTTGTCGACGAATCTTCGCTTAACTAAATGGTATGGGACTGCCTTTCCGGAGGTGCAATGGGTGACAGCGGGGCTTGATTTGCCGGCTGGACGCCAAGAAGCGGCGTGTAGAGGGGGGGGGGGGGGGGAGGGAGGGTTACGACCTTCCCAGTGGTACGCGCGCCGTTTGAAAAGGGTGACTCCTATGGCAAAAGCTCTCTGCGTCGTGCGTATAGCTATTTCCGCCCAATGGGCACGAGCTCGTGCGTATAGCTTCTCTGTTAGAAAACGGTAGCTCCGAGACATGTCGTAGTCAAACTGTTTCTCTGAGAGCAGCTCTCTATAACGCTTACCTTTCGGTTACGGACCGTGTTGTCGCGTGAGTCTCGTTGTACGCACGCTCGGCTGGCGTGCACGACCAGCCGCTGTTGCCGATGAGGAGGACGCCATACGCGCCCGTCGCGAAGTTCTCCCCGTCACCGCTCTGCGACAGCTCCGAGGAGTCCTGGACGCTTCCGGGTCACATGGCACAACATTCAGGATTCTCGAGCGCGCGTCAACCATCAGCTGCATGTTGATGGAATGGTTTAAGTACCTGTTTATTAAAGGCTCCTCGTGCACGGCAGCCCTTGGATCCGAACGTGGGTACCTTTGGTGGCTCCCACGACGCCTGTAAAGCCGTCTACGGTGTAAACCTGCCGCTGCGGTTTAGTGAGTTCCGCTGCTGTTGACCACCTGAAGCAGGAAACGAGGTTTACGCCGTCAGTTGGATACTATCGCAGTTTCCAATGTTCCGACATAGTCGTAACGTGCGTATGAAGCTTGTCGCGAGATATGAACAATACATATTATTCACTACCATTTTGATGGGCCTGCTTCTTTCATAAATATCGTCAAGTATCCACCAGCCATTTCAACTAACAAGTCGTGAAACTCGTTATTTTAAAACAGATTTCGTAATGCGAAACACACCATGGCACGAATGAGCGTGCCACCCCAGGGACAAAATAGAGACCTTGGGTATGAGGACCACTAGACAACTTTTTGAAGACACAATGATGGAGTTGCATGCTGGTCACAAAAAGCTTTTTTCTGACGAGAACAAGTCTTCATTGCCCCAAATTACTGCGAAACTGGCCCCTTAATACATAGAACATATAGTAGAAGAGGAACGTTAGAAATAGGACTGTTTTCTTGCCTCCAAGACTCCGGCGATGGGCACGTTGCCGTAGCGGCGACACCGAAGCAGCCGTCGGAGACCTTCCCGGGACACAACATTCCTCGTCAAAAACGTCGGCGGGTTGAAATCGGTCCTGGAAAACACGGTCCGACGGTCGCGCGACATCATCCATGCAGCAAAGATTTGTAAGCAGTGATAGAGTGCAGGCGAGCTGGTAATTAATCGACATCTTGGAAACCCTGAGATGGGGAACGATGTGTTGCGTTCGTCCGTTTTTTTATCGTTCCCCATCTCAGGGTTTCCAAGATGTCAAGCAAAGATTGTTTGGAGCCAGTGTGTCCTGGCCTCGTTCGACATTTTGTTTATTCTGAGACCGGCGGTGAGCCTTTTAATTGACCGTTTGACAGTTTCAGACTCGATCTGAGTCATAATATCCGTTTTTGGTCTTAAGGGCTGCCTCAGTTTCGTTTCGAGCAAGTGGATAACCGCAGAAACTGTCGCTCGGCTGAGCCTGTATCAGTTTGGGTCTGAAACCAATGGGCGCCAGCTAATTTGCTACGGGGCTCTCTCACGGTTGAGATATAAGCTGAGACAGAACTTGGTTTCAGTCTCAAATCCAGAGTCAGTTTCGTTTCGGACAAGTGGCTTGCGCTCACAGAGACCGCCGCTCGGCTGAGACTCTCTTAGTTTGTGTTCTAGCAAAAGGCCCTGGTTTCAGCAAATGCGCTCCCGCCTGGCGCGGGCAAACGAGGGCTTGCTCGTAAACAACGGGTTGGTTTTAGAAATGCTTCTGCGCTGTTAGAAGAAGGGGCCGTCTTGGCTTTCCTTGGCATTGTCAAGGCTATGGATGACGCAGCGCTGTTCGATTCAAACCACTATTCGCACAACCCTAGTTGATTTATATTAACGGGCTAGAACTCTATAGCGACATTGCGTCCCGGAAATTTTCTTCGATATACCTTGGGTACACGTGAGGGAACGGAGGGAACGGCGGGGCGCGATGTTGATGGTTTACTTCGCACCGCTCTTAAGCGCTTACCAAGGCGTAGCATATGCTGTCAGCCACCCGGACATGCGTGGACATGCGCAGCCTTTTCAACCAAGGTACAGATTGGCAGGAAACCTTCATACCACTTGCCGAATTTTCGATTCTGGCGCTCGGCGAGTACGTGTGGAATTTTCCAACGCCGCTGCTGTCGCGCTACGATCAGCATGTATTGATATGTGAAGGCAAGGATCGAAGGATACAAGCGAGCATCCTCAGGTGAAAGAATTTACAGAGCGCAGCTCAAGGGTGAATTCTATGAAGCGAATTATGCGACAAATAACTGACGAACTTCGCCCGACGGCACGCTCGGTTTGCGCGCGACGTAGCAGCCACTGTGCTTATGCCACGCACACAGGAAAAGCTGACGGGCGAAATTCGTCGATTTTTCGCAGCATATTCGTCTCATAAAGTTCAGAGGCGCTCGTTCCTGTGTTTCGCGACGTCGCCGTTGCCATCGGCGTAACCTCGCACGCAGCGTTATGAAATCGCTATATTTTTGCGCAAAATTTAGCGGGAAATGTTTCCCGCTTAATTTAGCGAAAACACTTTACACTCGTGACGTCAAGCGTGACGCCACTGAACACGAGAAAAGTTTTAGCCAAATTTAGCGGGTTGTTTAAATACCGCTGAATTTAAACAACTATGTATGGTCGTTTCAATAACGGTATGACGAAGTGAAAGGCAAGGAACATCTGCAGGGGGACTCAAAGAGATCGATGGCTGTTTGACCGTGCATAAAAAGTATAAACATTTCACCGAACAAATTTACCCGTGTGAAAAGTGAAAAACGAAAAACGTGAAATCCCTACCTATGGTGCGGCTGTCTGCTAATGCCCGTGTCCCACTAGAGCGACAGACAGAAACAAAAGACAGCGACAAGCCTCAAACCCATGCAGCATCCTCGCGATGGTACCTTTGGCGGCGTTTAGTAGTTCGGTGCTCGTCCAGTAAGCACGAGCGATTGCAAGCCTGCCAAAGATACCCTCGCTTGCACGATGCTCGTGTTTGAGCTTAGCCTCCTCTACTCTACAAAGCCTCTCAAATCGCGAAAAACTTGGTTTGAGGCGTGTCGCTGTCGTTTGTTTCCGTCTGTCGCTCTAGTGGGACATGGGTATAAAGAAATATGTCTGATCGGCGCAACATTCGACAAATGGCGGCACGTAAAATCGCAGGCGATACGTTTGAGTCAAGGTTACTAGAACACTCAGTTGGGAAATGTACTTTTGAAACCTGGACCGCTGGCGTCCACTGAGACCGAGCTAAATACGATAACAGTGCCACCTTTTAACGACGAGTCGAAACATGAAAGTTGCTTTATATGGCTTCAGCCAGAGTCACTGAATGTTCCCAGAGTACCAAAACTCCCAAGCTCGAGGTGCCAAAATGGCGGCTGAATATTTTTCATTACTGTGCTTACCATGAACGTTTATTGATTTATTTATTTATTTGCATACTCTCAAGGCCCGGAGGCATTACAGAGAGGAGTGGTACTATACAGTATAAAATCGTTGGCTACTTTCTTGAAGTCTGTGGCTTCAATGATGGCAGCAATGGAGGCAGGGAGGTGGTTCCAATCGTTAGAAGTTCTTGGAATGAAGGAATCAAAGTATAAGTTTGTTCAACATGATGGAGTCCCCACCTTAAACTGATGGTCAGTGCGAGACGATATGTAGAATGCACGAAGATATAACTGGTCTCGAAGAAGCGGGTTATGATGATAAATTTTGTGGAATAGGCATAGGCGAAGATACTTGCGACGAAAGAATGTAGAAAGGATGTTCTAAAATGTTTGGTCTACAATGTTTCGCGGCACAATTAATATTGTTTTTCCAGAACCATGTCTCACCGGTGAACTCAGGTAGCGCGTCCAAACCTGGGCGCGTCCTAACTTCGCTAATAATTTGCGGCACGTCCGCTTGGGAGAAGGGTGTTGGCAACTGTGATGCCAGCCATCTCTACTACAATATTTTTTCAGCGTACAATAAAGTAGTAGTCACAGCGGACGCTATCGAATGCGATACTCCCGAGCCAATGCAAGCAGCCGCGCAGTTCTCCGAGTGGCCGCTGCGGGAGAAATGGCGGCGTTGCGGCCTCCATTAGCTCGGTTCTCGAGTACAGATCGGTGCCACTTTTTTAGAGCAGGCTCTATGGCAGTTTACCAACTGAGTTGTTCAGGTAACGTTGGCTTGAGTCGTGTCGCTGTGCCACGGTCCGGTGCGGAGCGATAGGGAAAGCGGGTTGCGCTCTCGAACCTCCCAAGTCGACTGCCGCGCCGTTTCCCAGTTTCAACCGAACGGCGCTCTTTCCTAATAAAGTAAACTAAACGCACCCGCTCCCCTACAATCGCAATACACTCACACACGCACAAAAAAAATAACCGTCACAGCGGCGAAGATACTCGTTGCCCCCAGCTCCAAACAAAGTCAATACCAAAAACGCTAAACTCGGGCATCTGGCAAACTTATTTCCGAATTCCAAGACGTTTCACCGCGCCCAAGCATCGGGCAAAAGCGTCCCCTGAACTGGAGTCGAAGAGGCCACAAACAAGTCAAGTTAGGGTCCCTGTCGGGACCGGCGAGGTGCTAACTAGCGCCAACCGGAGAGTGTCCGACTACCCGCGGTGACCACATGGCCCCCGCAGGCAGCCGACGTGACGCCATTTACAATACCCGTGGCCCGGCGGAACCAGGCCGGTTTTTGTGACACGATGTTGCAGTCGATAACACGGCATATGTACGTCCTAAGGGGGGTGTAGGGGGTGGGGAGGACACCCCCCCCCCCTCTCCTTTGTGATTCACGCGCTGCGGAATTAAAATAGAAAAGCCCATTTTGTTTAGAACGCTTTAGTTCACGTACAGAGCGCGACACTGTTAGCGCGAACAAGCGATCGACGGTTTTTTCAGTTTTCTCTTTGAAACCAAGGGATGTCATCCAAGTTATTATTGCTACGGAAAGAGCTAATTAGTTCTATAAAGTAAGCGATAAAATTGTGTGCTCGCTAATACTATTTAGAAGTAAAATGCGAAAATGCGCCGATGTCGTGTTCGCGCTAACAGTGTCGCGATGTGTACCTCACGGTGCGTGAACGCGAAGCCGATGCTCAACGACTTCGCCGTGATGTGTAGCCGCTATTGTGTTACGGTACTTTAATTTAACACAAAACTGCTCCTCTTTTTTTAAATGTGATTTCATTTATATTGTGGCAGGTGTTCGAACCATTGCGGTCGTTCCAAAATAAGTATAAAAAATCGTACACACTCACGCCAAACGCGTGGAGATAGAACGCACGTGTATATTTTGCCATAAAATCAGTGTTCTGTTAAAAGAATATGGCTGGTCGTAAACAAGGCTTATTTATGCTCGGTGGCGAATTCAGAGGGGGGGGGGGGGGGGCGGATATCCTGGTCTCTCCAATGTTAGAGTTCGGAAAAGCGGGGGGGGGGGGGGGGGCTTCCAAACATCTGATACGCTAACCTCACGGAAACACCTGCATCCGCCCCCAGTTATACTACATACTTATAAAAAAAGTAAAACGCTTTCGTTCAAAACATTGATTGGAGACATTATGGAAACTGCGCAGCCCAGTGTGGTAGGAGCGTTGTTGTATTTAAACCGAGACGAACCTTCAGACAAGATGGCTGGGCTCGAAAACAAAACCGGACGAATGGAAGCGGAAAGCGAACTCCATTAAAGCAAGGTAAATGTAGAAGGTTGTGCCGTTCTCTGCATTTCTACATCTTACCTTGAAACCCTGCTAGTGTATTTGGTATTGAGGCTACTAGGCGTTGCTATTCGCTCTTTCTCGCGGAAGTTGAAAAGTCTGCTAGCGCCAGTGTGCGAATAGCCTTCGAACGCTTCCGGTCCGGAAATAAACGGCGGTTTTTGCGGTATTTGCGAGATCAAATTTATTCGCCATTTCCGAGGAATGGCCGCTTATAGTATTGTCAGACGTAATTCAGTCTTATCATGAAAACAATACGAGTATAAAAAAAAAGAGAATGAGGTATTATACGGGAACCGGAGGTGTGCCAGGCCTTCGGGATAAATGACGTCACTTTGTTTGTTGCCAAACAAAGAAAGGGGCGAATGGCTTAACGAACCGGCAATGGTCTTTTTGTGGAATAGCTTGGTTTCATCAGCAAACCTCGGTTGCTAGATCTGTACGAACGGGATGCTTCGACGTCTCGCAGCTGTGCGGGCGCTGCTGGCGTGCTCACAAGCTTCATCTTACACGAATTGGTTGTAAACAGTGTGTTGGCGTGTGTAGTCATGACGGTTAGAGATTGGCGACGTTTCTGGTTTTATTTTTGGAACGCAGCTCTTTGGCGTCCGTTTCCGGCTTGAGCAGCGTCGGCGTCGCCATCGCCGTCAGCGTAACCGTGAGGTCACGTGACCCCGGTGGCGTCACGTGACCCCCTTGAGGTCACGAGTGTCACGTGAGGTCACGTGACCCCCTTGAGTTCACGAGGGTCACGTGGTGTCACGAGGGTAACGTGACCTCACGGTTACGCCGACTGCGACGGCGACACCGATACAGTTCGGAGGGAGGGGTAGTAGGCAGGATGAGGAGGTGAGGAGGTGGGAGGAGTGGTGTACGCTCCCCTTGGTACCCTTAACTCCTCCTCCTCAAGAGCTGCGCTCGAATTCGGTGTTACAGGGGGTTGTAAACGACTTCAATTAGGTATGTTTCTTATCCTTCGCCAATTCCAACACGATAATGAGGGTCAATATAACCTAGGGCGGTCGGTAGATAACTCACTCAGTATTCTTTGTTAGCGCTGTTTATTATGCCAAGTTTATGTTTTGATGAATATTAGCGTGTTCATTTCAGTCCTGACTTTAAGTCATGCTTCCAAGTATTACACTTTTAATGACGTGATGTGATCTTGCGGAAGCGCATTGCTCTAAATAACAATAGCACACTGTGATGTTTTGGAACAAATAGTGCTAAGAATAGAGAGTGCAATTTTATTTGAACTAGCACAATACCACAGAGATGAAGCACGTGAAGCGAAAGCGCGTGCTGCAAAACCCAGGAATTCGTGCTCAAGCCCCCATCCCCCCCCTCCTCCCCTCCCCCAATTTGATGTGGACGAGCACCGTGCTGTCGTGGTTTTGTGCAATGACTTGAGTGTGATGCACGTTGTAAGAAGCCAGACTATGCTTCGTCTCACATTAGCACGGACCAACTGCGAAAGCAGTGCAAGCGCGAGCGGGTAGCCTTGACTGTCTTGACTGGAGGACTCGCTGATCTGGCGATCGTGCTGCCGCCAAGGCTTCATCCAATGCAAGCACCTCGCCCTTTTAGCATGGGCGGCTAGCAATAGTCTGCACTAGAAAGAGACGAAGTATAGCAGCGCTGCAGAGGCTACATTTCTTATATAGTGAAAATTAGTGTCACAATATTCGAAAGACTGACGCGACCTCACTCTATCTAGGTAACGAAAGCTTGATTAATTTAATTTTCTTTTCTTATGACTACTAAGACACCTATGTGTTCTCTGCGACTGCAGTTTGCCAGTCCCTGGAAGCGTTTGACACTTCTTGAGGCTGTAGTTACTTGTTCACGAATAAAGTTATTGTTGATTGACGCATACACTATCTTCAAAGTCATACCCTGGACAAGCCTGACAAGATGATTGCCCATTGCTGCCTCCTTGATGGAACCGCTGGCGCAATGCGCGTATATTATACAAGAGACACGGTGTTTCTCTGCCGACATGGAGGACAGACAGATATCTGCGAATACGCCTAAATTTGAAACACGCTTGCTTCATGTATGGGTATGCATTGAACTTGTCTTCCGACACTTTCCTGTATGGCCAATGTGAGAGGACCAGACATGTACGCGTTACTCCATAAAAAGTAAGTAATTAGCGTTACTCGTTACTCGCCCTAAAAGTAACTAAATACGTTACTTGTCACGGATTATCAAAAAGAACGCGTTACTTAACCTCAAATGTAGCGAGTTACTTTTTTGGTTACTTCGACGACACAACTGCTGTTGTTTCATGGTTTATTCTTTCATTAGTCGTTGCATTTAAGCAGTAGCTGCCTCACCAAGTTTTAATCAGTAATGTTTCCCCGCTTCATTGAGAGAATCCATGCCAGGCGACGCTCAAGAGTCGTTCTACTGACGTGTTCAGCGATAAACATTGCTATACTATCATAGTGTTTGTTTTGTTTTTATGGTTGCCCAGCTGCCTTTGTCACGGTAGACGCATGCTCATACTCCCATCTCTCTTTTGTTTTCGATGCTTCTAAATTTCGAACTTCACAATGGATATTGGGCCTTCCCGCGTTGGCAACCTCCGGGTTTACATGCGGTCTGCACACGAAGGTTCAACCAACGAACCTTATTGTGTTCGCTGGGTGAAGGACATGCCAGACTGTAGAGTTCGACTGACGTGTTCAGCGATAAACATTGCTATACTATCATAGTGTTTGTTTTGTTTTTATGGTTGCCCAGCTGCCTTTGTCACGGTAGACGCATGCTCATACTCCCATCTCTCTTTTGTTTTCGATGCTTCTAAATTCGAACTTCACAATGGATATTGGGCCTTCCCGCGTTAGCAACCTCCGGGTTTACATTCGGTCTGCACACGATTCCAGAAAGTTCAACCAACGAACCTTATTGTGTTCGCTAGGTGAAGGACATGCCCAGCTGTAGAGTTCGACTGACGTGTTCAGCGATAAACATTACTATCATAGTGTTTGTTTTGTTTTTATGGTTGCCCAGCTGTCTTTGTCACAGTCGACGCATACTCATACTCCCTCTCTCTTTTGTTTTCGATGCTTCTAAAATTCGAAGTTCACAATGGATATTGGGCCTTCCCGCGTTGGCAACCTCCGGGTTTACATTCGGTCTGCACACGATTCCAGAAGGTTCAACCAACGAACCTTATTGTGTTCGCTAGGTGAAGGACATGCCCAGCTGTAGAGTTCGACTGACGTGTTCAGCGATAAACATTGCTATACTATCATAGTGTTTGTTTTGTTTTTATGGTTGCCCAGCTGCCTTTGTCACGGTAGACGCATGCTCATACTCCCATCTCTCTTTTGTTTTCGATGCTTCTAAATTTCGAACTTCACAATGGATATTGGGCCTTCCCGCGTTGGCAACCTCCGGGTTTACATGCGGTCTGCACACGATTCCAGAAGGTTCAACCAACGAACCTTATTGTGTTCGCTAGGTGAAGGACATGCCCAGCTGTAGAGTTCGACTGACGTGTTCAGCGATAAACATTGCTATACTATCATAGTGTTTGTTTTGTTTTTATGGTTGCCCAGCTGCCTTTGTCACGGTAGACGCATGCTCATACTCCCATCTCTCTTTTGTTTTCGATGCTTCTAAAATTCGAACTTCACAATGGATATTGGGCCTTCCCGCGTTGGCAACCTCCGGGTTTACATTCGGTCTGCACACGATTCCAGAAGGTTCAACCAACGAACCTTATTGTGTTCGCTAGGTGAAGGACATGCCCAGCTGTAGAGTTCGACTGACGTGTTCAGCGATAAACATTGCTATACTATCATAGTGTTTGTTTTGTTTTTATGGTTGCCCAGCTGCCTTTGTCACGGTAGACGCATTCTCATACTCCCCTCTCTCTTTTGTTTTCGATGCTTCTAAAATTCGAAATTCACAATGGATATTGGGCCTTCCCGCGTTGGCAACCTCCGGGTTTACATTCGGTCTGCACACGATTCCAGAAGGTTCAACCAACGAACCTTATTGTGTTCGCTAGGTGAAGGACATGCCCAGCTGTAGAGTTCGACTGACGTGTTCAGCGATAAACATTGCTATACTATCATAGTGTTTGTTTTGTTTTTATGGTTGCCCAGCTGTCTTTGTCACGGTAGACGCAATCTCATACTCCCCCCTCTCTTGTGTTTTCGATGCTTCTAAAATTCGAAATTCACAATGGATATTGGGCCTTCCCGCGTTGGCAACCTCCGGGTTTACAATCGGTCTGCACACGATTCCAGAAGGTTCAACCAACGAACCTTATTGTGTTCGCTAGGTGAAGGACATGCCCAGCTGTAGAGTTCAACTGACGTGTTCAGCGATAAACATTGCTATACTATCATAGTGTTTCTTTTGTTTTTATGGTTGCCCAGCTGTCCTTGTCACAGTAGACGCATACTCATACTCCCCTCTCTCTTTTGTTTTCGTTGCTTCTAAAATTCGAACCTGACAATAGATATTGGGCTTTCCCGCATTGGCAACCTCCGGATTTACATTCGGTCTGCACACGATTCCAGAAGGTTCAACCAACGAATCTTATTGTTTTCGCTAGGTGAAGGACATGCCCAGCTGTAGAGTTCCACTCACGTGTTCAGCGATAAACATTGCTATACTGTCATAGTGTTTGCTTTGTTTTTATGGTTGCCGAGCTCCCTTTCTCACAGTAGACGCATACGCATACTCCCCTATCTCTTGTTTTCGATGCTTCTAAAATTCGAAGTTCCCAATGAATATTGGGCCTTCCCGCGTTGGCAACCTCCTGGTTTACATTCGGTCTGCACACGATTCCAGAAGGTTCAACCAACGAACCTTATTGTGTTTGCGGTGTGGAGTACAGTCCCAGCTGTAGAGTTCGACTGACGTGTTCAGCGATAAACATTGCTATACTCTGATAATGTTTGGGTGTTATTCGGTTTGCCCCTCTGCCTTTGTCAAAGTAGACGCATACTCAAGTTAGATTTAGAACTAGGCTTTTTAAACGGTGTTGTACACGTTACTTCTCAAAGGTAACGAAATGCCGTTCCTCGTTACTTGACCTTAAAGTAACTAAGTACTGTCGGGGACAAAAGTTCCCAAGACGCGCGAGCTGCGACTGAAACGCATTGCTCTGCCATCTGCCGGCGGGTCGCCTGGTTTCGAGATCACACAAAAGCGCATGCGCGTCCTACGCTGCCTGCAAACATGTGCGTTTTCCCGCTCTTCTGAAGCGCGGCCTCTAACTCGGAATCGGGCGCGTGGTACCACCTCGGAGATAGCGCTTGCGACTGACGAGCGTCTGCTACACATTCCGAAACTGGAGATACCACCTGCGGCATTGCACCGCATTTCGCCGTGTCAGCGAACCTTGCTTTATAACCAGTTGAGTATATCGCTCAGTTTAGCTGCCATGACTCCTTGCTTTATAGGTGCTATGTCAGTAAGCGCCATCTCCGAGGCGGTACCACGTGCCCGATTCCGAGTTAGGGGCCGCGCCGCAGAAGAGCTGGAAAACGCCCATGTTTACAGGCACAGTAGGACGTGCATGCGCTTTTGTGTGATCTCGAAACCAGGCGACCCGCCGGCAGATGTCAGAGCAATGCATTTCAGTCGCAGCTCGCGTCCTGGGAACTTTTGTCCCCGACTGTACGTTGCTCGTTCCCTATCTAATAACTTAAATAAATAGGCTACTTGTTACCGCAAGTAAGTAACAATGTGGAAGTAACTCGTTACTAGTAATGCGTTAAGTACATATCTGGACAAGTCCGTGATTCATGTAAGAAATGCGATATAGATAATGTCACCGGACTGTTGCTTTTTCTAGGATGAGTTAGAACTGTGACCCTGCCTTTCACCATTTAAACTTTCTTATATGTGCCGACGGTCGGGATCATCGTTGCCGTACCGTGATGCACCCACGTCTACGGAAAACTTTACCATAAATGTAAGAATAGTATAACCCGAGACCGCGGAACACGTTCCCAGTTGGTGAGTCAGAACCAGGTCTTCAGAACGCACCATAGTTCGACAACAGAAACGAAGACAACGTTTCAAATTTGCCGATACCAGAGAACGCGTGTGTGCGCATGCTTGAGTTTTCATGAGGGGAGGAGGAAGACGGGCGAAAAGGCTGATCGGCTGATGCAAGGCAATGGCTCCTTTAGAAAGATGCCTGCTCGGCCGGCCTGCCTTTGAGCTGTAGCCTAATCGCCACGCGGTGGCAGCGGGCTCCCTCACTGCTCTACGTACTCCGCGGCCTGTTTCTAGTTGCTCAGTGCGACTTTTCGTTTATACCCCAGCGTGGTGCGCCTTTTTTTTTAATTATCACACACAAAGTTTTGTTCTGTGCCGACTAGATAATGCTTGTGTAGCTAGTCGCCTCTTGATGATACTGTAAACGATATAATGTATGCGGGGACGTAAGTTTTGCGATTTTAATTGAAGCGTGTACATCTCTCAAGAGCGAAATTTTCTACCCGCGACATATTTTCCAAAACACATTCTTCGCAAAATACTGAATCCACGAAAACAAGCTAGTTTACGGTACACCCACCCACGAGTCAATGCAGACACCAGAGAATCGTCTATGAACACGAGTTTCGGAGTGTTGCAGCTACTATGCAAATTGCGTTTTAGGAACTGCCGTTCACGTGCGGTTTTTAAAAAGGCACTTCCGGCGCACATTCCGCATTAAAAGAGAAGCTAGAAAAGAACATTTACGTGCATGGCAAAAATTTAGTTGGGCATTTCCGCTGCCAAGATGTAGGCGCCAGATGGTAGCAAAACTTGAACAAATTGCGGCACAGGGGTTTCCGATTAAAGGGCAACTCCACTCAATTCTGAAAAATTTAGGCTTACATGTGATTCCATTTCACAAAGCACTACTAAACAGCTCTACGTCTTCGGATTCGTGAAATGTGGAATATTATTTGTGTATTCTTAATTTAAACATCATCTGATACCGAAACCGAAACTTCGGTTGCGTCAGGCAGCATTGCTCTCCTGTCGTCAGAGGCTTGGCCACGTCACGTCGAACCACGTGGTCTTGTGACATTCGTGGGGCGAGGGACAGGACACGCGACGCGGGCAGGTCGCTTCGCATGGCGTGGACGGTGATCGCCCGGGGGAGAGGGGGAAGGGGAGAAGACGAAAGAGGAGACGGGGAGCGGAGAAACAGACCGATAATTGCGCAGGGCAAGGCATCCGCGTTACGGTGATCACGTGGACGCGGTTGAGCCAACACCTGGAGGAGAAACTTATGACGTCATCTTTCAATTTCGCTCTGAGAAGTAAAAACAAACAAAACGTGAGAGTGACGTAGCCATGCCTCTGACGTAGTGGCTCAAAGTTGGCCGCTCCAACTCCGTTGCATTGACGGCGCTGACAATTGCGCCTCACGTCGCACGCTAGAGTTGGCAGATTTCGGCGACTTGGCTCATTTGAAAGTTTGCAGACCAGTTTATTAAATATATAGACGGAATTAGATCGTAATATTTGACATGGGGTCTTCCTATATGATACTGAAGAGGGCTGCATAGTTTTCTAAATATCAAAAATAAAGCGGAGTTGCCCTTTAATAAGCTTGGCGGCAGCATTTGTGTCCGTCACGCCCTGAGCGTAATTTCTAAGAAAAGATTTCATAAATTTTTCGGTGATGAGTTCCAGGGAGCCGTTGATGGTGGTGAGCATTGTCCTTGTTCCCACAGTCGTCATCATCATATGGACGGAGGAAAACGCCTCTCGTGGCCGCTTCGTCCGTTTGGGAGACGATACGAGTTAAAAGTGGCCTCGAGCGAGCAGTTGGAAAAATCAGCAGTCTAGGTGCATTAGCTGAAACAGTTTGCGTGGCTCTTGACCCCCGTCCCCAATTATCGCAACCCTTGTCTTGGCCCGGAGTATCGGGAATTCGCCGGGGTCCGAAGAACGACTCGGGTTCCATCAACTCTCTGCACGCCACGGACAGGCGCAACATATTGTCCTTTCAGGCCCCTTCGCAACTGTACTTTGTACCTGCGCCTTTCCGTCATGAAAGTAAGTCTAAGCATGGACACTAAGATAGTGATGTGCGCAATTCTACAAGATTTGTTGTTTGTTTTACTCAGAAACACCCCAATTTGTCCTATAATTTAACTTTATTTCACCTTAAGTACGGACGCAACCGGTTCTACAAGCTGATGAGACTAATCAAACCGCGTTAAAAGCGCAAGTCACTTTTTAATGTACTTAGTTGTAGGAAACATGTACCAGTTTGCACAGCTGTCACTCAAAGCCCAGGAGGGCGGGGCGAAACCCGATCCGACCAATCACAGCGCAGGAGGGCGGGGCCAAGCCCAATCCGACCAATCACAGCGCAGTAGGGCGGGGCCCTTTCCCTCTCTCCCATCCCAGTGACCAATGCCAAGCAGTGGGCATCGATGGCCCCGCCCACGGGGCATTAGCCAGTGACCAATCGGAGCTCAGCGAGGTCCGATTGGTGTAAGGTGTGAGTAGGTATAAGTCACGTCTAGGTATATAGGTATAAGTCACGTGCGCGTCGTGTGTCAGGCGCGTGCCAGAAGCGTGTCACTTACCATGACCTCGAACCTCAGACCTCAAACCACAAGCGTGGTTGACCAGGTGTTGACAGCTGCGGTCATCATCTGATAACAACCACGTGATGACACAGGGACAGAGGGCGCTATAGGACTTGAATTGCGGCGCTCAGGGCGTCTCACGTGTGATGTCACAGGGTTCGAGCTGCGTCCCACAGAGGGCGCTCACGTGATGTCGCACAGAGTTCGTGCTGCATCCAACAGAGGGCGCTGCGCTCCGGTCACATGACGGTCACGTGTTTTGAATTTGAATCGCTGCACGGTAAATGCCCCTTTTATTCGATAAAAAAGCCTCCGCGGCCGGCTGGGAATCGAACTCGCTACTTCGTGCACACAGCCCGACGCTCTACCCCCTGAGATACGAGCACATTGCTTCCGAGACTGCTTAAGTCGTCTTAGTTGTTCGTGCGTGTGTGTGTGCATTCAGATCACGTGATGTCCCGCGCGCTACTTGGCTTTCGTAATACGGTTAAAAACAGAATGCATCATTGCCGCAGGTCATGTGACCATGGTCGTGTGACGTTGCTCGTCTTCCTATCACGTGATTTCGCGCGCGCGATTCAAACGGTGTTCGCGGTCTCGTAGCCTCGTGGCGCCCTCATTACTGTCGCATGTTTACGCAATGTCCTATATATGTGGTATATGACGACGGCGCACCGTCATTGTGGCGGTGACGCTCTCGTCCGTCAAGTCTCTTCTCGCATTCATCATGGGCTCCTTTCTAATTGTCTGCGTGATCACCATCGGCGTCAGCATGTCGCACGCGAGCCTGCACGGAGATTGCACGCTCGAGATGAGCCTGAACAAGGAGATCAAAGTACATCAGTGTCCTGCATCCGTTCTAGCAATACGTGTATGGTCAAACGAGGGCTATCCGAAAAGAGCCGGTGTAAATTTGGACAGGAGTCAGACTGAGGCGCTGAAGCAATGTCTCAATGAGCTCGACGTTCTTGCTCCCCGGAAATATGATCTCGAGTGTGAAGACAGCTGCATCATCAGCGAGTCCATGTACCTTCGAAGATGTCCTCTGAACATCTATCAAATTCGGCGACTGATCGGAGGAAGGAAAGCCTCATTGTACGGAATAAATCTCGATCGTGAAGCTATATTGCTCCTGTCAAAATTTTTGAATAAAAAATGATAAACCTCGCTACGTGTTTGTGTATTGCGATGTGCACACAGAGCCCACGAGGCTCGACGCGTCGCGTAAAGGACACGAAACGTTTTTTTCTTCATCTCTTTTATTGCTCAAAATCGTTCGCATTAACCCAACTGTTGTGCGAGGAATCGTAGCACCTCCATTTTACGAGGTATTGCAGATGGGGCGCACGTCGGCGTCTCAAACTCTTCTCCACGATCCAGGTCTTGTTTTCGGCCAGGGAAACGAGCTGCAGTTCTGTCTCGTAAAAAGAGCCGAGGACGGGCTCTTTTCTCACCATATCGACTAGGTGGTAGGTATTGGGCACACCTAATCGAATTCGGTCCACGATAAACACCTCGTCCGTGAACGACTGCTTGTACTTCTTCACGAGAAGGTGACGATCTTTGGAGATGCGCACATGTTCACCCACGCGAAATTTAGGTATTTTCACGCGACCGGGATCGGGGAACAAGTGAAAGAAAAATTCGGTCTGGTTTTGTGGGGTAACGTCGACCGGCCTGGCGTTCAGTGTCCTGTGGTGGCTAAAATTATAAGATTTGACGATTTCCGGGAGGATTTCAATTAATCGTTTGGTTCGTGCAAACTCAAAGTACTTGTAAACCTGACTCATTATGGTGCGTTGTACTCGTTCCACTATCGAAGCCTTTTGCTTCGAATTCACGCAATACAATTTAATGTCGTTTTTCTCCAGATACGAGAGGACCAATCTTTGGTAAAATTCACGACCACGATCCGTACATAAACGCCTGCTTTTCCCCATTTGGCGAAAGACAATTTTGAACGCCCTGACAACTTCCTCGCCCGTCTTTCGAGCTATGGGGACGACGGTGTGAAATCGTGAAAACGTATCAATCACAAAAAAAATGTATCGTTTTCCATCGTTGTATTTGGCAATTTTTTTAATTTCCACTAGGTCAGCTTGATAGACGTCTCGCAGTCCCAAGGATAGCGTTTTGCGGTAAAAGCGAGGGCGCTTGGTTTCCCTGAACAGCGTATATGCGTCCGATCCTTCTAGAAACCTTTCCGCCGTTCTTCGTCCCGTATGTCGTGCGAGTCTGTTGATTCCACCGAAAGAGGCTGGATGACTTGCTTCGTAGTTGACGGCTTTGCTCCCCTTCTTTTGGGACGAAGACATGCTTTCTGGGCGCACCGCTTTGTTGGTCGGTAGTGTCAAGCTCGAAACGCCGTCAGGTTTAGGTGACAATTGATGAGAGAGGAAATGGCGCCTCTCATCCAAGGAGGCTGCCTGTTGTACAGCTCGTAGTGCAGAAGCTCTACAATGCTGGATTCCTCGAGCGGCTCTCGGTGAACCACCAGCGTTCCCTCGGGGGTTTAGGCAATTACCGAGGAAATCGCGCCGATGATCGTATCGACCTTCCCTCAGTGTCGTGGGTGAAAAGCGGAAAGAATTTCCTCCTCGTTAAAGTAATCCTTGTCTAGAATTTCTTCCATGCTCTCTCGACCAGGTGCTGCGAGGCACGAGGTGGTGCGATAGAAACGGGATCAGCAGGAGCTGCTTCGGTCGGCGATGAGGTCGGTGATCCTGCACTCCGCTGCTCAGGGGAAGCGGTACGAAGGCGCGTCGGCGAAGTGACCGAAGAAGAAGACGCACCTCGACGAATGGTCGCCCGCGCTTTGAGGGCCCTTCTTTTAAAGCGATCGTGATTCACGATGGTCACTGGCAGGTTCTCTTTGACCAATAACCTCGTGACGCGATCGAAATGAGCCGGAACTGACAAGTTCTTTGGGCGTGAAACTAAATAGGAAACCAGGTCTACAATGTTGGATCCCTGTAGAGGTTTTTTCTAGATCGACATTGCCAAGGTTTGAGGGTCACAGGTGAGCACCGGCCTCAGTAGAGCCAGAAGCGATCGACCCCTTTGCCGGTAGGTTTCGCTCAAGTAATTGACGATGACGGAAGGGTCGTCCCCACGCTCGCTCGTCTGCGTTGTCCGTTCTTCCGTGCTAATGGGTGTCGCTCTAACCTCTTCACTCTGTGCGCTACTCTCATTCGACGTGTACGGACGTAACATTTTGTGTAGCGTTTGAATGATTTTCTTTAGCTTGATGTCGTCCGGTTCGTCGTCTTCTTTCAGAATCTTGGGAATGTTCTCTGTGTAAGGTACGAGATGGTACTTTTTCATGCTTCTTCAGACTCCGATAGCCTTTGCGATGGCTCTTCCCCCGATCGTTGATATGAGGCCTAGAAGAGCAGGAAGAATCAGGGGTAGGAAACCTCCCTTCAATACCAGCGTCTTTCTTACGTTCTTGTGCGTGTCTTTTCGATTTCCCAGTGACTGTATGACGGGTGCAAATCTCTTCACTTTCTTTTTTATATCCGCGGAGAGAGGGAGGTTTCCGGCGCACAGGTTTAAACAAATTTCCCTAATTATTTTCAGATGCTCCTCCTTGGCGTGACGTAGTAGTGATTCCCTTTGCCTACACGATTTGGCTTCCGACAACAGGTGCAAGAATCTTGCGTGCTTGGCGATGCGGTTCATTAGGACGTGTCGTACACGACTTCCGGACCCTCGTCCGGCAAGATTTTTGCTCTCACACGGAAATTATCGGGACAAGTTTGCGATAGGTCGATCAGAATGTAACTGAACGGCGTTCTACACGCGTCCGAATATATACGCGGTAGAACCTGCCCCCTGCTACCCCCAAAGAGCTGTCGGGATAGCACTTGGAGCTGATCGGCAATCCTAACTGAACGGAATATAATTAAGGCCGAAGAATTTAGGCTTATTGTTCTAAAGTACGCGTCTTGGAGGAACATGTTCTGCGTGATGAAAATGACCGAAGCATTATAGTGATGAGCAGCTCCTATAAAATATTCACAAATGTCTTTGAGCTTCGTTCGATTTGCGAGAAAGTCGTCGAATATGATCAGCGAGTCTCTTTCGGGGTCTAAATTTTGCGGGAATCTCCTTGGTGAAAATGACCCCGCTCGTCTCCGAAAACCAGCTCTGGGGAAACACGTAGACGTAGTAGACGACGTGAAACTCTTTGTCGAACATTTCTCTTCTAAATCTCAACAAGCTGCGAATATACGTACTTTTGCCCGATTTAGAGGATCCAATCATCGTGATTGACGCCGGCGTTTGGAAACGAAATTTGTCCAGGCCCGAAGACATGCCCATGCATGCTACGCTCGTAGACGAGTGAAAAGAAGGCATCGCAGACACGTTTCTAAGTACTCGTGCGAAGCACATTCCCGCGCGGCGGGATACTCGCGCGGCTTTTGCTTCACGATAAATGCTCACACGCGTCGCAACAGTGCGGTTTATAGCGACGCCCGAACGTATACCCAAATCACAATGTTTACCCGAGTACGTATCTAACAGGAACAAGTCTAGACATGTTTGCATGTGTCTCGAGAGCTCGGAATGTGATTTTTCGCGCGGCTTTTGCTTCACGATAAATGCTCACACGCGTCGCAACAGTGCGGTTTATAGCGACGCCCGAACGTATACCCAAATCACAATGTTTACCCAACGAAGGATAACCGATAAAAAGAAAAAGCGGACGCTCCCAAGATCGGAGCTGACCGCGCGATACAAGTGCGTACCTAACAGGAAGAAGTCTAGACATGTTTGCACGTGACTCGAGAGCTCGGAAAGTGATTTATTTAATGTAAATTAAGTATACGTTGTGTTGACAATCCGCTCGTTCGCTTTTGTTTTTCAGTCTCGTTTTTTGTTTTCTTTTCATATATAGTGACGCACGTGTTGATTCACGGCGAGTCGTCATTTCGCAATCCGCTTGGTATAAATGTCGAGGGTTCATCCGCTTGTCTCTGCTTCACTGCTTTCTCTCCGCGGAAGAAAAGGTAATGCGAGAAAAAGGCCTCGCAGGTCCGCCGTGTTCTAACGTGATTATTTTCAGACCTGTCATCTCACCTCGAGCCATCGGCGCCGCCCTCCGGTCAACCCAAAATGGACGGGGTCCTGGACAAGCTGTCTTCACTGCGAGCGTCGTCGTCGTCTTTGTTTGTCAGCATGGGCTCCATTCCGTGCAACGTCAAGATACCCGTGCTGGAGGTGAGGCGTATGGACACGCGATACGGGCCATCCGTTTGTGTGACTCTTCAGCTCGAGAGCGATGTGGTAAAAGTATTTTTACCGAAGCGGTTCGCCGTACTGAACGAGCAAGACATCCAGAGCATGAGGGCGATGAACGGACTCACGATGGAGAAAACCAGCGGTGACGAGCGGTCACCGGTCATTGCTTTCTCGTGCTCTGACTAAACACTTGTGAGTCGCCCGGGACAATTCGAGAAAAAAAAATGGTAACCTGCCACTTGTGCGATGTGCGAGAGCGCCAGCAGTACTCCAGCGCGGAGTCGTTACAAGTTCACCTGGCCCAGGTTCACAATATCCCGCCGCAAGATTGCCTTCCCTTCATCAACTCGCTGTGCGCCTTTCGAAACTTTACCGCGCGTTATGATATGCATTTGCACGAGCGCGACGACGAGTCTCACGATGTATCCACGCTTTTTCGGCTTCAGTCCGACGCAATGGCCAATGTTTTTAGGCATTATGAAATGCCATTGCGTTTTTTCATCACACTAACCGTGGAAATGACTCGTCTCAATGGCGACGACGAATTCGAATTCAGCGTGCACTACTTTCATTCTTTAGTGCACACGGTCTGGGCCGAAGGTAGCATTCGCGATGCTCTACAGACTGCATGTGCCGAGATCTCTGCTCGCCTCGAACAGTATCAAGAACGTGGGTCCGGACTCGTCGTTGTCGCCATTCAGACCTGCACCATCACCGTTGGACGTTTCATTCCGCCCACGGTAGGTTGTGCAAGCTTCGTGTTGCCCGGTGAACTCCCAAGCAGAAAGTGCCTAGTGAATGTGACCGAGCAACTCACTGACTCGGAAAGAAACATGTGCTTTGTGTTTTCTGTGCTCGCCGGTCTCCATCCCGCACCCTATAATCGATCGAGAGCTTCTTGCTACCGAGAACATTTTGCCAAGTATTGGTTCCCCACCAGGTATCCAGTGACGTTTCCGCAAGACGTGCAGGCTTTCGAGAGAAAAAACTCCGTGTCCGTGAACGTGTACGGTTACGATCGAGAACAAAGGTTCGTCTACCCGCTCAAAGTCAACGATAGCGAGTTGGAGAAGCACGTCGATTTGCTCCTAATAGACGATCACTTTGTTCTAATCACCAACTTTGCCGGACTTTTCGCGAACAGCCGCAGTCACCGTTTTCGCTGTAAAAGGTGTATGATGGGCTTTCGCTTTCGCACTGCGCTGGGAAGTCATTTATCGCTGTGTAAAGAAAAGAAGGCAGTCCGAACAGTGTGTCCTGCAAAGGGGGACGCGCTGTATTTCCGGAGCCCACACACGATGGAACCTTTTCCCTACTTTTGCGTCTACGATTTCGAGGCCATTCTGGAAGCGGAAAACTTGGGTCAGGCTTACGAGAAGCATGTCCCCAGTTCGTTTTGCATACTCGTGATCCGATCCACGGACTCGCGCATCGTCGAGCAGTTTTTGTACCGGGGCGAGGACTGCGTGGAAAAGTTCATTTCCATTCTTAATCAATTGTCAAAGCTCATTGGCGAATGGATTCGAAGTGAGGAAGTACCAATGGTGAGCGTGGACGAAGAGGCTCACGCGTCGGCCTCTCACTGCGCGATTTGTGGCGAATCGTTCGGAAATCGAAAGAGAAAATTCAGAGATCACGATCTCTTCAGCGGATCGTACAGGCAGTCGTTGTGTCAGGGATGCAATTTAAATCTGAGAGTAAACAAGAAAGTCATTCTAGTGCTCGCGCACAACCATTCGTATGACCTGGCCTTTATCCTGCGGAAACTCGACTTATTCGAGTCTAAAGATATTAAAGTGCTCGCCACTAGCTGCCAGCAATTTAAGCGACTCGACGTGGGTAACCTGCTGTTTCTCGACAGTCTGGCATTTCTCCCCGCCAGCTTGGACGCGCTGGTTCAGGACCTCCGTTCCAAGGGACTAGAAAACCTGTGCTGTCTAAAGCAGGTTTTTCCGCAGCACGTTGAGCTTCTGGCGCGGAAAGGCGTATTTCCCTACGACTACGTGACCAGTTTCGAGGCTTACCGGGAGCCCGAGCTACCGTCGCGCGAGTCGTTTTACAACAAGCTTAACGACAGTCAAATTTCAGAGGAGGACTATCGTCACGCCCAAACCGTCTTTGAAACATTTAATTTCAAAAGCCTAGGAGAATACAGTGACTGCTACCTGCAACTCGACTGCCTACTTCTCGCCGACGTGTTCCAAAATTTCAGGAAATGGACTTTAGACACGTACGAGCTCGATCCGCTTCACTACGTTTCCCTCCCCGCGCTCAGTCTCGCCTGCGCACTTAAACAGACTGGGGTAAAACTGGAGCTGCTCGACGACGTGGATGCGTATCTCTTCATCGAAGCGGGTCTGCGAGGAGGAATCGTTCAATGTGCCATTCGTAACACGAGAGCTAACGTGCCAGGAACCGCATGTTTCGATCCGAACACGGCGGTTTCTCAAATTTTAGACCTCGACGTGAACGGCCTGTACGCTTCCACCATGCGACAATCCCTTCCATGCGCAGATTTTCGCTGGCTAGACCGCGAGGAAATCGACGCTCTCCACTTCCAGCAGGTTCCCGACGACGCGCCCGAGGGTTACATTTTAGAGGTGGACCTCGACTACCCTCGGGAACTACACGATTCGCACGCGGACTTTCCCCTGGCTCCCGAGAAACGAGGAGTCCCGCTCGAATGGCTCTCACCCTATCAAAAAGCGCTCGTCGAAAAATTTCACCTACCCCAGCGAGAGTCTGAGCGAAAGCTGCTTCTCACCTTTTACCCGAAACGCAATTACATCATTCACTACCGAAATCTCAAGCTGTATCTGGAGTTGGGCTTAAAACTAAAGGTCATTCATCGCGTTTTGAAGTTTTCGCAGAGGGCATTTCTTAAAGATTTCATCGACTTTAACCACAACCTCCGAAAACAGGCGACAAATGCCTTTCAAAAGAACCTATCTAAGCTCATTATGAATTCAATTTATGGCAAGACTATCGAAAACCCACGTCAGTACAATAACGTTGTCATTAGCGTGAGCGAGGAGGAAGTGCTGAAAAACCTGCAGAAACCTAACCTCAGACAGTTTGCGGCAATTAGCCCGACCGTGGTGATCTTTCAGTTTTCCCAGAGAACCCTACACTTGAACAAACCCGTGTACGCGGGCTTCTCTATCCTAGAGATGTCCAAACTGGTCTTGTACGAATTTTTCTACAAGCAGGTCAGGCGCGTTTTCCCCGACGCTCGCGCAGCGTACAGCGACACGGACTCGTTCATCCTCCAAGTCACCGACCCGGATGTAGACTCGAAGCTCGCGACCCTTGCCGAAACTCACCTGGATACTTCTAGGTACCAGCCGATCACCCCTTGTTCTCTCCCGCAAACAAAATGAAACTAGGAGTGTTCAAAAACGAGCTCCCGAAAGATCACATTCTTGGATTTGTTTGTTTAAAACCCCAACTCTATTCGATATAACTAGCCTCCCGAGAGCACTACGAAAGGGCGAAAGGAGTGAAAAGGTGCGAGTCCCGTAAGCTAACCTACGAGCTCTACGTTCAAACTCTCGAGCAAAAAATTCTGCACAAGATCACGCAGCGAACCATTGCTCGTAAGTTGTGCGAGAACAAGACTGTTGCCGTGGAGAAGATAGAACTCAACCCGTTCGACAACAAGCGCTTCATCAACTCTGACGGCGTTTCAACTCTTCCTTTCGGACATTGGAGCCTCTGATGAAGTGCTTTTTTTTATTTCAAGCTGATGTATTTGTGCGTGTGTGTGTGTTATTACAGAGGGTATTGTAAAGAGCCATTTTCACGTAGCGCGAGGTTTTTTTTTGTTTTTCACCAAGTGTTTGATATTTGTATAAAGAGCTGTCGCGCGCCATCTGTTTCTCCATGTTTCGAGAATATCTTAGATGCATGCATATTGAATAAAAAAAAAGAAAAAAATCCATCCTCGCTTTGTGTCCTTTTTGTGGCTTTATTTCGAGATCAGGTTACAGAGCGGAGCAGCAGTAGAGCTTTAGCGCAGGAGAAGGAAATTGCTTGCGCACTAGTATGGAAATGTGTGTGTCGTTCCGTCGGTAGTCGCTCGACGAGAAAGCTTGGATGCATTCGCGGAGTGGTACACCGCAACACAGGCGCGCACCCACGTATAGACAGTAAAGTCCGCACGTGTGCGACAGAGTCCCTTGAATTCTTCTCTTGGAGTAGAAGAAACTCGCTGCGTCTCCGATGAAGTCGTGAAATTCCCCGTGAATCGGAATCATTCTGAAACTGTCAAAATAACTAGTAGCCTTGTCCTTTGGGCAGATGTAGAAAAGAACCCAGTGTTCACCGAACGAAGACCTCGGTGCCGTATTCACTACGTAAAGACCGGGTGACGCTGTCTCTTGACCAATCTCGTCGCACGCGAACGTGCCACGAAACCAGGGACGCGTGCAATGATTTCCCGCGAACATTGGGTAAAATTCGTGTTCTTCCATTTCAAGCGGCAAACTTGACGTTTCTCTCCTTGTCAACTTCCAGGACGCGAGGCGTTTCTGACATAAAGAGAATGGTGATGGCTTTAGTTAGATCTTGCTTGAAGGTCAAGGTGAGTCTCACGTTCGCCGTGGAGATTGGACAAAGACTCTGCTCTTCCCTGTCCGGAGTCAAAATATAGTAGAGCAGAAAGGAGTCTTTTGAGAAGGCACCTTTAGAGTAGGGGACGTCTCTTCGATTGAGGCGGTGTTGGAAGCTCATATAGGCCTTCATGTACAGATCTTGAGCAAAATCAAACTGCTCCGTCTGCTGGCAGCCACCCACGTCCAGGACCGCCGTTTTCAAGTTGAAGTGTTCGAGCTTGAATGGGTCGTGCTCGCGACTTCCCTGAAACGCCTCGCTCTTCACGAAAGCGACGAGGAGCTTTGACGGCACTCGATGCGGATACAGATCGTCGAGGACAATGTGCGACACACCGGGCGAAACGGTTCTGGTCTTGATCTCCACCCCACGTAGTAGATAAGTCGCGGGAGAGGACTGCAGACGTCTTTCGATGCCCACAAGCACCGTCGGGGCAACTTGCACGCGTCGAATGTAGAGCACAATGCGAGGAAGTTGGACGACGTGTTTCTGGGGAACCGTCGAAGCGGCCAAGAGCCTGAAATCTTCGGTATTTTGCCGCAGCACGATACGAATATCCACCCCGTTCAAGAGAAGCTTGTCCTGGTGACATATGTCACTCATAAGAGGACAAAACAAATCACAGAGCGTACTTCCTTCGTTTTTTTTTTAAATGTGCCATAAGTCCCTTAGCATCGGCGGGAATGTCGAGCTTTTCAGACGAATTTACCGGGTCTTTTTCGTACAACATCGCTTAAAGAGAGTGATCCCTACTCGTCTGGTTTGCGTGCAGGAGAATATCGAGATAGGAACGATAAGCATAATTCTCGTACTGGCTCACCAAAGTCTGATTCAGATACACGTGTAAGTATTGAAAAAGGGAGCTTCCAAATGCCTGAACCGGTATGACCTTATCGTGCGTGACAGTTCCGTCCGTCGCGGTGGTGCTCGCGGGATCGCCATTGGCTCGCACGATTTTTGACTGGATGTGCAGGAAGCTTGATTTCAGATCGTAAAAGTGAGGTCCTAGAGACGGAACGTGAAATTCTAAGACGGAAGTGGGTGTTGTCGTGGCGACCGGAAAGAATTCGATATATTCGGACTTTTCCAAAGCAAAAGACGTAGGCGGAAGAGAGAACAGATCGAGCTCTCCGCTGGTGCACAGACAGGAACGCTCGTGCAGGGTAAAAATATCGCCCGTCATTTTTTTAGGTATCGAAAAAGTCATGCACGACCTTTCGTTTATTTTGTCGTCCAGAAACTGAACAGCACTGGCTGGACGCCTTTCTTTTATGCCCTCCGCCAGACTGCAGCTTTTGGAGAAACTCGTCACTGGTGCTTCGATACGTGCGGCCAATTCCCTTCTTTACGGCGTCCTTCAGCGAGGAACCCTGTCTCATTCGCTCTGCGATATCTCTACCCGTGGACACTAGCTTTCGACCCAGGTAAGGGGCCACTCGCTCTGTAAACACTGTGGATAGCCTCTGATAAATGTCCGCTCCCAACTTGGAACAGGGGCCCGGGCACAAAATGCGTGAGCGGTCTTTCTCCGGAACCCGAGAAATGTTCTAAACAACACGGTGGGGACTTTACGTGCATTTTCTAAAATGAAGAGTGGCTGCAACGCGACCCGATCCGTCCAGGAATGGGATGTAGCTTCCTCTCTCGCCAACAAGCTCGAGACAAATGGTGCTGACTTCTTTTACGATCACCTTCTTATATTGTGGTAGATTGAAAGAATACGATATCATTTCGTTTCGTTTTGACACTACGAATGGGACGACTCTCAAGAGAGGAGCCTTCACGTCGCCGACGTGCTCCGCTTCTATGATATCGCAATAGGTAAAAATGTAATTGCTGGGAAATAATATAACATCACGGTCTGCCACCGAGAAGGAAGTGTACACGCTTTTCTGGCCGAAGCCAAGCATGTGGGATAAGTGGGCATTGATTAAGATATACCCGCTGTGGTGCAACTGTAACTCTACGACTTTGATGTATGGATTATAACGAAGCAATATTTTCGAGGAATTGAGCTTAATATGAGACTGGTAGGCGCTGTTTATCGCGTTAATGAGATCGTCTGGCGATTCGTAGAAGCCCTCGAGGATCTCAATTCGGTCCTGAGTCATCAGGTGCTTTACCCTCGTCAGCTCTACCTCTACCTCACGATCGAATGTATCTTCCTCCACGGGGCTGCCTTCCACGGGCTGACCAGTTCCAAAAACGATCTCTGCAAATCCGAGTTTTTTCGACAATGTAGGTGACATGCGCAGTGCGTTGTTTCTCTGGAAGATTAAAGAGTAACATTTTCCTTTTCGCTCGAAGCTCATCTTGGGACCAAAGAGCTCTCGCAGGGCACTTTTCACCAGCGCCATAAAGTCTCGCTTTGGCTGTATTCGGAGCTGTTTTCTGCCTTCCACTTTCCCGACATCCGTAGGCCTGACCAAGTACAACTCGTCAGATGAACTCCTCACATTCTTGATGCTAAATGGGAAGTTAAGTTCCTCATACGGTTCATTTAATATAATAGGTTGGGACAATTGTACTTTGAACTTGCTCAAACTATTGTCCTGAAAAATGTCCGACGAGGCATTTGAGAATAGATTCACGTAAAACTGATCCCTCATTTTGCTTCTTCGCGACCGACCTGTACGTAGGTCAATAGCAGACTGACCGGCCGCTATCAGGGTCCAGTCTTTAACAAGGCGACCAACCATAGGAGAGAGACGCGCAGTCATCTTAGGGTTAGTTATTTTATTTCCACGAGTCTACGGTATCCACGGTGATGAGGCGATATCGAAGAACGTCGGTGGCCAGGCAATGGATGTAGGTTTCTTCGATGTGGTGCTTATATTGCATCGCGCGTTTGATGGTCTTCAGCGTATCCGCGATGAATTCCACCACGTCCGCCGTCTCCGATGCGGTCACCTTGGTCAACACCTTGCCCGACCAATGGGATAAGAGCACAAAGGGCTGCTCGTGCGATTCCCACTTCTTGTCCCGCCCCTTGTAGCTCTCGTAGACGTGGGCTATTATCCTGAACACAACGGGGTCCACTTCATATGAAACAAACTTGCCAAAAATGACGAGGTCCACCAGCAGATCCAACGCAGACACAAAGAAGTTGTTGTTTGCTTTTCGATGTGCAGCGCAGGCTTCAACATCGCTCCATCGAGTGTGTTCTTCGCAGCCATCGAGACGTTCACGCACGAGCATATTGTCCGATCGACCTCCGTTGCACAAGTGACGTTCCGAGCCCAACTGCGACAGCTGAATAAACAAAAGCGACCGAGCGGAGCGTCAAAACAATGTATTTCATTTGCATATGAAAAAAACGAAAAGAAAATAACATTCCGAGCTCTCGAGACATATCAAAACCTGTCTTGACTTCTTACTGCATGACGGAATTGTATAGATAGGCTTCGTCACATGACCTGGAGCAATGACCCGTTCAAATTCCGTGGAGGGTTGTTTGTTTGTTTTTTGTTCACCCAGATAACGAAAGCCATTCCCGAGGTGTCGAGTCCGCGAGCACCACTTGAATCGCGCGCGCGCGAAATCACGTGTTAGGAAGACGAGCAACGTCACACGACCATGGTCACGTGACCTCCGGCAACGACGCATTCTGTTTTTAACCGTATTACAAAAGCCAAGCCGCGCGCGGGACATCACGTGATCTGAATGCACACACACACACACGAACAACTGACCCGACTTAAGCGGTCTCGGAAGCAATGTGCTCGTAGCTCAGGGGGTAGAGCGTCAGGCTGGTGTGCACGAAGTAGCGAGTTCGATTCCCAGCCGGCCGCGGAGCCATTTTTATCGAATAAAAGGGGCATTTACCGCGCAGCGATTCAAATTCAAAACACGTGACCGTCATGTGACCGGAGCGCAGCGCCCTCTGTTAGATGCAGCACGAACCCTGTCCGACACCACGTGAGCGCCCTCTGTCGGACGCAGCTCGAACCCTGTGACATCACACGTGAGACGCCCTGAGCGCCGCAATTCAAGTCCTATGGCGCCCTCTGTCCCTGTGACATCACGTGGTTGTTATCAGATGATGACCACAGCTGTCAACATCTGGTCAACCACGCTTGTGGTCTGAGGTTTGAGGTCATGGTAAGTGACACGCTTCTGGCACGCGCCTGACACGCGACGCGCACGAGACTTCACACCTATACCGAGCACGTGACTCGAGGGCACGACCATCGCTGAGCTCCGATTGGTCACTGGCTATTGCCCTGTGGGCGGGGCCATCGATGCCCACTGCCTGGCATTGGTCACTGGGATAGGAGACAGGGAAAGGGCGCCGCGCTACTGCGCTGTGATTGGTTGATTGGGTTTGGCTCCGCCCTCCTGCGCTTTGAGTGACAGCTGTGCAAACAGGTACATGTTTCCTACTACTGTACTTGACTTGTTTAGCGATGAAATCCGACGACCAGTATGTTTTTGCGTTTTTTGCGGTGCTTGATTGCTCCCGCTAGTTGCGTCGGCAGCATCCGGACATGAGTTGAAGCGAAGATAGAGGTTTCAGCAAAGGTCGCTCCACTGTGGATTCCAACTGGTCCTTAGCGCTACAGTGAAAAAGAAAATTATAGCGTCTAGCAGATTAAGAAATAAACTCAGCACGTTACTTGTACAGGAAATCTTGCAATCCCACTGCAGCCAATGGGATTGAGACATTTGGCAACAAGAAACCCGAAGAAACGATCACGACGCGGGAAGCGTGAATATAAAAAGGCACATCCAGCGTGAGTTTAGCTGTCAGTGAATAAGCTGGAGTTTTTTAC
This sequence comes from Ixodes persulcatus, assembly GCA_013358835.2. Taxonomy (NCBI): domain Eukaryota; kingdom Metazoa; phylum Arthropoda; class Arachnida; order Ixodida; family Ixodidae; genus Ixodes; species Ixodes persulcatus. The sequence goes on along the minus strand of JABSTQ010011488.1, from coordinate 669,960 downwards.
GGGTTACTCGAAAATGTAATCAATGAAAATTAGTATTTTGCTAACGAAGCAATTGTAATTGCGTTTAGTAGTAGTCTTAAACAAAAGTTTAGAAATGATCTCAGAATGGTGTGATGATTGGCAAATGTCTATAAATAACCAAAAATGTGCGCATATGACGATAATTAGGAAACGAAATCCATTGAAATTTATTTATACTCTTCAAGGAACAGCTTTAAATACGGTATGTGAATACAAATACTTAGGATTAATCATAACTTCAAATCTGCGTTTGAACTCGCATATTGACATTATCTCCCGAAAAGCAATGAATAAATTATGGGCATTAAAAAGGAAGCTGAAGGACTGCTCGAGCAAAACGAAACTAACCGCGTACAAAGCGTTTGCTAGATCTATACTCGAGTATGCCGACGCTGTGTGGGATCCTTACACAAAATATAATATTAACAAATTAGAAAGAATTCAGAAGAAGGCATTAAGATTTATATTTAAGAAGTATGGCAGAAACACCTCGATTTCGGAGCTTTATGAACAGGCCGGCCTTCCGCTTTTAGAAAAACGTAGAAAGATCAATCGACTGAAATTTATTTTAAATCTAATAAATGGGAACTATAACTTAGATTATCAAGATTACTGTCACTTCAACACATCTAGGGTTACAAGAAATAAACACAGTAAATCAATCACTGAAATAAAGTGCAGGACTGACTGTTACAAATACTCTTATTTTCCGCGTACCATCCATGCCTGGAATACGTTACCCGAACAAATTGTCTCTTCAGATTGTTGGACATTGTTTCTAGCATTGATTAACGAACTACCAGAGTTTTGAGGTTTCAGGCCTTGATACCCCTTAAAAGAATATTTTTCTGCTCTTCAAGTGTTAGTGATTATACTTGTGAAGTGCTTGTTTTTTTTTTTTTTTTTTCGTTTTGTTTGGCTGCGCTACCACACTCTGTGCATGCTTTTTCGTAAAACTTGATCATGTATCCCTCCTACCATGGCTGCCCTACGGCGGCCGGTAGTATCAATAAATAAATAATAAATAAATAAGGAATTTTAGTGTAGTCTTGTACTGATTTCTCAAAAAAAAATTGATTACTATTACTATTTCTTAAACTTTTTGAGTTATATTCCTTGATTATTTGAGAAGAAAATTAATTGGCCGTTCCTTAAAAAAGTAACCTTTTCTTTTCCAATCATTTGAGATAATGAGAACGATACAGTTTCTTTTGGCTTAGAGACTGGTTTTCATACTGTCCATTTTTGAATAAAGGCCACCAAATTCGAAGCTACCCTTTGGAAAAACAGCCTATGGGGCCCACCAGGATTTCTGCAATGTTTTGTCGTACTCTTCCGAAATGTTTCTGGGATTTGAGATGTTCGTCGAAGTGTTGTAAGAGGCCCGAGTACCCTTCAAAAATTTACAAAAGGTGTAAGAGACCCGTCAAAGGTTTTTTTGAGACCTGTGGGGTCAGTCCCAATTTTCTCCGTGAACGACAGCACTCACCAGCATTGTTTTAACGGTTCTTCTTGAGATATCACGTGACCCTCCAAGATATATGCGCGTCGGAGAAGTCACTTGTCCATTTTGTGTCGGACGGCCGCAACAAATGTCGGAAAATGAGACGTTCTCCCGTACATATTCTTTCGCGGCTTTGGTTAACGCGGACCCATTTTTGTGTCTGTGTGTTCTGTGTATGTGTTTACCGGCTTGACTAGGGATGCCCAAAGACGCCAAGTACTCGCTCATGAGATAGAGAGGGTGCGTGGGAAAAATGGGAGGGGGTCCTTTTGCTGTTTGCTTGAAGCTAACACGTTTTTACTCGATATACATGCTTCGTCAGAAACTGATCTCCCTGTTTTTTCTCCGTCAACGAGCGCAAACTAAATGCGCAACGACGAACGGACGCTCAGTGTAAGCTTCCCGTCCCGTGCATGGGATCTATTTTCTAAAGCAGCTGGGCATGCTAATCAAGAAGGTCCCTCACCGGCCTGTTCTTCACGCCTCTTCGACCGTCCGGCTCAGAAGCATACAGCGAGCAAAGAAGACGCCGGAGACGCCGCAGCGACGACATCAGGGATGTCACCGTGACTGTGCTCAGAATTTCTCAACGGCGGTGAATGTTAGTAGCACGTTCGTGGTTTTCGCTAAACGTGCTACTCACAACATGTAAGTGTGCCTGTGAAGCACCTGCTAGGTTTTATTACTTAAACTACCATACATCTTAGGAATTTATCCAGCGGCATTGCAGTACCTTGAAAGATATTTGTTTTTCGACAATGAACACGATTGTCCCTAGATGATGTGATAGCATTTGTCTACAGCTGCTTGCGCCCGGGGTTGAGTAAACGTTGTTTCTTATCGTGTTTTGAGTTACAACGTGCTTGTAAAACTTGGTGTCTGAAAAAAAAATTCAATAATGTTTTAAACTGAATTTTTGGTCCATGGTTCACAATCATTTGGGCGTCTAAATGGTTGAAGAGCTGAGGGGGTCTGAAATGCTCAAGGGTCTGAAAGACTGAAAGGTCTGAAGGACTGAAGGGGTATGAAGGGCTAAGTAATTTAAAGGGTCTGAAGGAGTTTGAAGGGCTGAAAGTGTTTGAAGTGTTAAGAGTGCAAGATAAAGCATCAGGGCTGAAGTATTACTTTCAATAAGGTAGTTACATTCCTAATTCACCACTGTTGGTCAAACCTCTTCCTCTGGGAGACTTGATTCGAAGATATGTTCGTTACAAACTTGAAGAAACAAGTTGCACATTGAAAAGGTGGGGGAGAGAAGAAATATTATTGGTTACAAGAATGATGTTAGTACTTCCAAAATTAATCAAATTACGCCCTAGAGAACTCAAAACCACAAAAACGCATAGAAGGGAGAGATTGATACTACACGGGCTGGCGCTATGTGTTTCTTCCTCGTCCGCGTTTGTTTTAACCATCTAGACCAATTTGAATGAACGAACTAGCCCAATATCAGGTTTTAAATCAAATTACTCTTGTGACTCTTCCTTAATGAATGTGTTTTAAACGATTACAAACGTTTCTCCGAAAAACAATCTCTTACAAGCAATTCGACTACTTGCAACGAGTACAGTACAAGTCTCGTATCGCACAAAGACTACGAGCGCCAAAACGATGCGCTTTTCCCGTTGTTTGATTGGCCCCATCGGGTCGTATTGATTTCGATACTGTCGATCTTAATGTGAAACAGAGTGGGGAAGAAATTATTGAGTCAATATTTATAATTCTGAATTTCAGAATTTTTACTGGAAGAAAACAACGAGTCAGGTTGCTTCGTGCTCCTACCGAAACATGGCGGATCCTTCGATCGCAGAAGCACGCGAAGAACCTCGACCAGCCGTGACATTCCTCCCGGAGGTCTATGTGAAGGCTAACGACCTTCAACGGTCAACAAACATCAGGACGCTCGAACGTCTTGGAATCAATTTCAAATGTAGACCCAGCGCGGACCAGCAGTTCATGGACGTAGGATGTGCTTCCGGCGACTTCACTCGCCAAGAACTTCTGCCACGCTGCCAGCCCTGCAGGAGGATCGTGGCAACGGATATCGGTGAAAGCATGGTGCGCTACGCGCGAGAAAACTTTGCCCATCCGAAGATCGAGTACCAAATGCATGACATCTCGCAAGACGTGTCTGGACTTGTCAGGAAGTACGGCCAGTTCAACCGCGTCTACTCTTTCTACACTTTACATTGGGCGAAGGACTATGTTACCGCTTTCAGAAACATATCCGACTTGATGACTTCCGGAGGAGAGTGCCTGCTTCTGTTTGTGGCTCGTTGGACGGGCTACGAGGTGTGGAGGACAATCACCCAGATGGACCGATGGAAAGCATATGGAGAGGTAATAATATTTTTTGTATGATTTTTTTTTGTTTTGTTTTAATTAGCCAAATTTAGAAGCCGAAAGTTATCCAATTTTGGTTGAAGTTCGGAGTATATCTGTGGGCCCATCGTTCTCAAAATTTATAATTCTGAAATCGGTTGTATTACGCGAGAACTAATGTAAAGGTGGCCGCGGTACAGGTCTCCAGTCTAGTCCGATAAGCACACACTCTTGTTCATCTCAGTTTCTTTTCACGTGGTTTAATTCAGTTAGAAAAACAAAATAAAAAAAAACTTTTTATACGTCCTTCTAAAGCATTGACCTTACATAGAAACCCTGCATGGACCTTGCTCTATGGCGTTGATATTGTCCGCACCGTAGCAAGACCACGGTAGAGGGCCGGGGACGGAGCGCAGCTCTTGATTTGACGTTTCAGAGCGCGCGACGAATAGCGGTGCGTCCCCGGGAGTGGGTCAGGGTTGGGGGGAAGTTAGAGGGCAGAATGGAGCAGTTTGAAAGAAGATCCCATCCATCTACACACACACACACACAAAAACGCACAAACACACACGCGCGCGCGCGCACGCGCACGCACGCGCACATAAAGATATATGTATGTAGCTATATCTAGGGGCATGTTGGCTTCGAGGCCGAAGGCGTCCCTACCCAAAAAAAACGATATGCAATTTAACACAGTAACATTAAAACTGGATTATCGAACCGGGAATCTTACCGTAAAATATGCATACCCTGACCAAATCGTATTGCCAGCGCATACCGTATTCTGAATTGGTTACTACATACCGTATTTTTAACCGTGTTGTTGTGTACACCGTGTGCAGCAATGGATTCGGTACACGGTATGCCTGACTTGATACTTGACACTGAATTTATCCGTGTCAAGTATCGGTCCAGCGAACGCTGAAATTGATATGGACTAGCGTGCATCTGAAATCGAATTAGCCCACACAAATAAAACACACGGTAAAAACTCACTTTTCCCTTTATTGGTACTTGCAACAGCACTTATTCTTTCTTCTCTTTCGTGCAGGATTTCGTCAGCAGTGTTGCTTTCACAGGGGAAGTTAGGAAGGATGTTACGGCATGTACAGGAAACAACTGTGCCCCTGGGCTCACTCTAACGAAGCCACCTGAATGAGCTAACCCTTCAATGGTATCCTGTATATATGTATATATATATGTACTGTAAAGTTCCGCGAGAACGCCCGCCCCCGAGAGGTCGCTCATCCCGTTTTTCTGGCAAAATATCTGTAACATAAACATTCCGAAACATCGCCCACCCCCCGATTTCCGTCGGACAGCACGCAATGTCCAACGAGAATCGCATCGACCGCGCTATTTGCTGTACCGGCACGTCAGACAAGCGAGTTTATAGCGGATTCCCGCGTTTTTGTCCGTGATCTGCGTGTGCGATCTCCATTCCACGCGAGTTGGTCCTGCGTGTACTATATTGCACCGTGAAATATGATTTTGCTGCGTTCGCGATCTGCGGTATTTGTTCCCGTAACATACGAGTTTGTAGCGGATTTCTGCCTTTTTGTCAGCGATCTGCGCGTGCGATATCGGCTCCTGTGACAGGCAAGTTTGTAGCGGGTTCCCGCGTGTTTATCGCATCGTGAAACCCGAATTTGCGGTTTCCGCGATCTGCGGTATCAGTTTCCGCGTCACATAGTTTGTAGCCGGTTTTTGATAAAGGTTTGCTGTGGCGTCCCCAAAGATAGCCCACCCCATATTTTTCACCATTTATCTCTTCATTTTTGGGTGGGCATACTTTCGGAACTTTACGGTATATATAAATAATGTGATTGTGCATTTTAAAATTCATGCCTACATCTTAAATTAAAAAAAAAAAAAAACGTTGGGCCCCTGATTTAGGGATAGGTTGGTCGTCGTTTTAATAATTATTTTTGCCAACCAGACAGACTTCTGTCTAATGTTTACATTCAAATCTTAAGTCTCCACCCTGCAGGGATGCTGTCATTTTTTTAATCTTTTAAGTACTACAGGGCACTTACAATTCTTCACCACCACTACCTGTGGTTAATTAAAAGAAAAGTGAACGGGATGGGAGCCACACCAGTGACCCAAATTATATAAGTTAAGTCAATGGCTGTGATTGCCCTAACTACTACTGCCATCAGTTTTCTTCCTGCGGAAATTAGCTAGCTACCGTAATATCCCAAGAGATGCCTCACCCCTGAAAGATAACCTGCCCCTATTTTTGGTACGATTTGTTATTTTTTTCAAAAACACAGATAGCCAGGGCTGCTTAAAGGCTGGTGTCATCGGTTCTAATCTGAGCGACGACCTTCCAGTATTTATTTCGGTTAAGAGTATTCAAAACAAAGTTAACAAAAAACAACGAACACTACTTCAGAAAATAACCATAGATAAACTTCAAAGTTTTAAAATTAATGTTGCAAATACAAACTGGACCAGTGTATTAGATGAAGATACAGCCGATGGGGCTTACAACGCTTTCATAGATTTATTTGTGGATCTATACAAAATATACTTCCCCTTCAAATCAATTAAAACAAGCAAACGCGGAAGAAAACCTTAGATAACGCCAGATTTATTATCCAAGATTCATACCAAAAATGTTTTGTACAGTCGATTTGCTAAATCGAGAGACGAGAAAGACCTAAAAATATTTAAAATGTACCGCAACGTCTTAACAAAAGAATTAAAGCGTGCTAAAGAACGCTACCACTTCAAGGTGTTCAATGCAGATGAGGGACGAACGGACGTCACGTGGAAGGAGTTGAACTCTCTTTTAAATCGAAACCGTTCATCTATATCAATTAATAAAATAGTGTGTAACGTTGTAGAATTAACCAGATGTTCTTTGGCGAACGCTTTTAACGAGCATTTTGTGAATATTGGAAGCGGGATTGATACTGTAAAGTCTTGTGTTTTTGATGATGATAGAAACAGCAGCTCTATTTTTTTAGAACCGGTTGTAGAACCTGAGGTCAATAATGTGATCTTACAACTTAAGAATAGCGGAGTTTGTGACGTGGATGGTTTTCAAATAAGGCCTGTTAAGTATGTTGTTCATTTATTAGCAGCAGTGCTAACGTATATATTTAATCTTTCTTTGGTTACTGGTGTTTTTCCTAAACGAATGCAAATAGCCAAAGTGTCAGTACTACCCAAAAAGGGAAGTGTAAATGATATGGGTAATTATAGACCAATTTGTATATTTCCAGTTTTTTCTAAAGCCCTTAAAAAGGTACTTTATACACGTCTAACTAATTTTTCAACTAAGCATAATTTTATAACTGCTTCGCAGTTTAGTTTTATAAAGCATAAATCGACCAAGGCTGCCCTCCTCGTCCAGGAAGAATTCATCTTGCAAAATCTTGAAGAAAAAAAAAAATTGTTCTTGGAATATTCATAGATTTCACAAAGGCTTTTGATTATCTAAATCGTGAAATTTTACTAGCAAAATTGGACATATATGGGATTCGAGGGCATCCATTGCAGTTAGTGAAGTATTATCTAGAGCATCGAATGCAACTAGTTTCTATTGATGGATATTCGTCAAGTTCGATGCGTATTCTTACAGGTGTTCCCCAAGGAAGTATATTAGGTCCTTTTCTTTTCAATATTTACGTTAAAGATATTGTGAATATTAAATCTGATGCAACATTTATCAACTATGCCAAAGACACTAGTTTGCTTTTCTCAGCTGTAAATGTCGATCAGCTATTTGACATGGCAAACCAGGCGTTATCTGCATTATCAATTTGGAGTCGTATTAATTCCCTACAAATCAACGTCGGTAAAACAAAGGCAGTGCTTTTTCGCCCAAAACATAAAGTAGTCACAATTACAAGAGATATAGTTTTGAACTCATCCAAAATACAGGTTGTAAAATTTTTCAAGCTCTTAGGTGTTATTTTTACCGAGACTATGTCATGGGATAGTCATGTTAACTACCTTATTTCTAAGCTGTCACAAGTAGTAGGTGTGATAAACCGCCACCGGTACATGTTACCAGCAAGGGTAAAATTTTTAATATATAATTCGTTATTTTACTCCCACCTAAATTATTGTAATTTAGTCTGGGGTACAGCAACGTCGACGAATCTAGAAAAAATACACTTGTTGCAAAAAAAAGCGTTAAGGGCTATAGAAGACGTTCCATTTGACTTCCACACAGCTATTTTATTTAAGAAGTTTGGGTTATCAATATACACGCTCTCTTTAGCTACAGACTTGTCACTAGTCTAAGACTAGAACAAATTAGGGGTACAAACTTTTTGATAAACCTTGGACAGCTCTCTGAAAATATTCACGCATATTCTACCCGTCGTGCAGAATGTTGGGAGGTGGTCACTGCAAGAACGAACTATGGCACACAAATGCTCAAACATACTATCCCAAAAATACTTAACTTACTTGAATGTGAAGGATTAGAATTCAGTGCATTGTCCCTTAGAGAAATTAGACTACTTTTTTCCACAAATGAATCTCAGTATGAACCAAACTTTTGGGGTCTTATAACTTCTGTCTGCAAATAGGTCACTTTTCTATTCTAGCCGATGATAAAATATATAGTCTGGAACACGCTTTGTTAAATTGCGGTAATCGAAATTTGTGAATGTTTTTTGTTTGTTTGAGTTGCTGCTATTGTGCCTTGTAGGCGGTCAAGGACTTGTCAAGCTGTGTCATACAGCTTTTTTCCTTGATCGCCACCATCAACGTTCCATGGAAATAAACTCATTATTATTATTATTATTATTATTATTATTATTGAGTCAGTTAATTACGTTAAATACTTGGGTGTTTGTTTTGATTTTGATATGTCGTGGAACACACATATGTCATACTTATGTAGCAAACTACGTGTTGTATCCTGCATGCTTTATAACACAAGAGTCTTTATACCAGTTGGCGTAAGACTGCTGATGGCTCACGCACTTGCTTACAGTATTATTCGGTACGGCGTAACCGTTTTCGGAAATTGTTCAGGTCGCTCGCAAACCAAAGTTGATACCCTACTGAGAGGAATACTTACTAGCGTTGCATATAATACACCTTTGTCAACAACTAGGGATATTTTCAAAGCTCTCCAATTGCCAAACCTCCGCTCACTTTATATTCAAACTGTTATATTACGCATCTTTTGGAATAAGGATTTCAAAACACCGTCACTTCCGTCTCGCTCATTGCGATGCACCCCTCGTTTCAAGGTGCCACGTTGTTGGACCCGTTACGGTAAATGCACGCGCGATTATTATGTTCCGAGTTTATTCAACGCTCTGCCGGACTCAATCCTGGACATCACCTCACTGAAGGCATTGAAGAAGGAACTGAAATGTGTTGACTTGGATATTAATTAGTGCAAGCCTAGTACCAGTCTGTGCAGAGTGAATTTGCGGGGCTATTATTTTTTTTCTCTGGCCCCTTCTTCCCCATTGATTCTGATGACATTTCTGTCTTCTTTTTTTTCCTTCTTTTTATGCTTTTTTTTACAATTATTTGCTTTTCTTATGCCATGTAGTGTCATTTTGTAACTGTGTTTAATTTTGATTTTTCGTTTTTTTATATGTGTATTAATTTGCTTATTCACTCATTGTTTTTTTTGTCATTGTCGGATGACAATTACGACTTTTCCTTCTACTTTTCTTTTCCTTTATATGTTTTTTCCAGCGTCGCGTTCCTATTTCAGTATAGTTCTGTTGAAACTGCTTGGTCTTTACTTTTTTTTCTATGATTAGCGACATTTGTGTGGTGGCGTGCGGGCTGCGTGAGGGGTGGATGCTCGGACTGGAGAAGAGAAACCGCCTCACTACTCCAGACTTTCGTCTGCTTCCTCTCAAGATCGCGCTCCGCTCTTGGCTTGTCGCTAATTATACTTTCCTTTCCACTGCTCTAATAGTTCTGACGACATTTATGTATAGCTTTCTGTCCTGACAATGTCTTTTTTGCTTCGTCGTTTTTTTTTCTGTTTTTTTTTCTACTTTTGCATTTTTGCCGATCTTATTGTGTTTTATTTTTTTTAGGGCGTCATCACACAAGCCTTTAGCTGGCTTTGATGTGCCCATACATATAACATTGCATTCCTGATGGGCAAATAAAAATTATTATTATTATTATTATTATATTATTATTATTATTATTATTATTATTATTATTATTATTATTATTATTATAAATTGAGTTACTTAACTACGGCAGGAGATAGGCGAACGTTGCTGACTGAGGACAGTCGTCTTTGGTTTATTGACCCTCCCTGTGATTACACGTTTCGCAGGTCACAAAATTTAAAACTAGCATATTTTAAAACTTTTTTTGATCGTACACAAAAAGTGAGTCTACGCCTTATTTTCACCCGGTTTAATTCCAATTTTAGGTCGGCTATCTTTCGGGACATTACGGTACTGTCTTTTCAAAGAATCACCCCCCCCCCCCCCACCCCCCCCCAAAAAAAAAACAAAAAAAACACAAAAAAAAACCACCTGTTCTAAAACAAATATAAGCCTTTAAAGCTTAATTTGAATTAGGAGACCCCAAGGGCACAGGAGGTGTCAAGGGCACCTGTGGACACTTTTCAGCCTTCGAAGGTCGATTCTTCTCGCTTAAGAAGTTCGAAAGATGACAGAGGGCTTTGCCGATCCGGTCGTCATCAGGCACAGTGGTCTTGCGCTTCTTCACATAGTGAGATAAGCCAACTGCAAAAATAGAAGAGACAATCTCATCAAACACAGGAAATTCTAAATCGTTTTCGAAATATAATTTTGAACAACTGTCTCAAAAGGACAGAACAGCTTTTTCACTGAATAAAAAAGGGGGAACAAAAAACAAAAAAATTACATTATCTTCCCGAGGGGAACCATGGCGTGATGCGGAGCATCGTGTTGGTTCCGAGGAAAGAGTCAGTTGCGTGCTGACGTCGAGAGATGGCGCCACCGACTGCCCTAGCCTTACCCCCTACGCGAGCCTTCGTCGCGGCTCGCGGAAGAGAAACTTGGAACGCTCGCCGTTTATTTTTTTTCACACTTGAAGGAGAGGAGACTAGAGGGGGAGAGTTGCGCGTGCGCGCGCGGTGTGAGGAGAAGCGAACGCACGCGCAGTGCACGCAGCTGGTAGAGAGAGCGAGTGGAGAGAGTAAGGCGCAGCTGTTGGAGAGAGGGAAGGAGGAGAGTTGCGCGTGCATAGTTCGAGTGCCGACTACAACGCCGACGCCGCGGGACATAGACCCGACCAAGAGATGCTCCGCATCTAAAACAATGTCTCAAGATAGCAGGGTATCTATAGAGGCTTGTCAAAATTATAGAGAGCTTCATTATTAGCCTAGTGATTATTTTCTGGATACAGGACTGTAGATTCTAAGCGACATGAAAAAACTGCATTATATTGAATGCATTATGGGCAGGCCTTCATTTCCAGATAAGCCCCGATGTTTCCCAATTTTCGAAACCCGAATGGGTTTTATGGAACTCAGGTTAATCTTAACTTTCTTCTGAAAGCCCGCCTAGCTGGGAGGTGAAAACCAGTTAAAAGAAATTTATGATACATTGCGGATCCATTTCGGAAGTACCTTATGGTCCTCAAAAAAAAAGAAAAAAAAAAGAAACAAGAAATCTAATTGTGGTCATACTTGACTATTTTTTGAGCATCTGCTTTTCTTGCATCAAGATTTGAGAGCGATAAAATAAACAAATAGAGTTTGAAAACTGGAAACAACGACATCAGCAGCCCCCCGAGGAGTGGCAAAACCGTCCCACCATTGAAGGGGCTGTATCATATATGAAAAAATCCTTATTTTTGCTTGAATTTGTTATTTTATTTCGCTCATAACTTCCGAAACAACGTGAATATTGCGGGGAAAAAAAAACGATTTCCTCATGTTATCATTTTGTCCGAGGTAAGTGTCGTCGCAAGTTTCAGACCAATCAAAAAATCGTTAGAGAGGCCCTGTAAAGGGAAGGGATACGGAACCTAAATGTTTATTCGCAAAAAGGCCATAGGACCGTTCACTGGGAAGCTGCAAACCCCAAGACATCACTTTTACAACAATATCCCGAACGAATGGCTGTATTTTTGGAAAAGAAAGATGCAATTGAGCGAGGCTGGCAGGCTGTCTGTCGTCACGTCACAGAGCTCCTCCGAAGTTTGCCTGGAGAGGGAGGACAAGGCCGAGGAGCCCGGTAACGTGATGTCAGCTTCGCTTAATTACGTTTTTCTTTGCCAAAAATACAGCCATCCGTTCGACATATCGATCTATATTGTTATAAAAGTGGTGCCTTAGGGTTTGTAGCTTCTAATTGAGCGCTCCCACTGTCTTCTTAGCTGAAATTCGGATTTCGGTTCAGTATTCCTTTCAGTACACTACATAATGTGCTATTTCATTATTGGGCACACATTGCTATCCTCTTTCCCTGAATCAATCTCTTCGCGGCTCCAAGAAAGTAACCATGTCAGCCAATAGACAGAGCTGAAAGAGTTCCAAATTAGCTGAGGTCAGAATTCAAAAAAGGGTAATTTCTTTGGCAGCCCTGCTGCAAAGACTGAGGTATATGTACTGTAAACGACTTCATTTTCGCGAGGACCGAATTTTCGCGAATCACCTACAATTCGTAAAAAATAGGTCCCGCAAACAATCCGGTAAAATATAAACACATTGGAATCTATATTGAGATCCCACCGCGTCGCGAAAATTTGAACCCGAGAATTATTCCAAAACTTCAGCTTTGACCTAAATCACGAAATATTGAGCCCGCGAAAAATAACTCGTTTACAGTATACCCTCAGAGATGATGTCTGAAAATAATATTTGAATATTTTATTAGCATCTTAATCACTGAAACAAAACTTCTTAAATGAAGAAAATAGAGACTGGAAAGTGTTCCTTTTTTAATGCGAAAGCATTAACAGGCCCATGGAGTGGAGCGGGCGTTGTTTGTGACCGCGAAAAACGCCAAAGAAATTCCCTTTGCAGAACGGCTCTTAAAATGGCTGCGACACGGGCAGCGCACCGGATAATTCTAAAGAACACCAGCCCACAGAGCGGTGCTGCCACACGCCGCCGCAGCAGCGCACACTTACCGCTCCCCAGAACCCGGCCGGCTGGTGTCTGCAGAGGTTGCGCGGCTGGCCTCTGCAGAGGGCCAGCCGAGCAGCCTCTGCGGATGGGCTGTAACAAAAAGCCCTAACAATGGCACGTGATCCCCCATTGCTAGTAGAAGCTAGGACGAAGCCCCAAGCAGGTTATGCTATCCTATCTACTATGAAAAAGAAAGTTGCAATGTCACCATTTCAACATTCTTATTCACTCTCATTCTTCACCTTTCTTCGCTGTCATCTTTTGTCTCTTCGTAACATGAAAACAATAAGCCAACTCAAATAGTAAAGCAATCCATTCCCCCAATACCGCTAAAAACAAGACAAATGTAGACTATACTTTGTGTCACCTTAGCCTGGACTATTGTTGGCCGTGCCTGCTAAAACGCGCGAGCTAAATGCTTTGGATCACGTGTCGGCAGCTCTACACGTGGTCGTGCACCGGCTGCTCCAGTCAAGGCTACCCGCTCGCGCTTACACAGCCTTTGCAGTTAGCTCATGCTGAGGTAAGACAAGCTATAGTGCCATTTACACATCCAAGATAGCAAAACCCTCAACATGTCAGCTCCGAGTGGTCTATAAAACCTACATAATGATCGATGCCAAACCTGCCAATTCTTCATAGTTTGGAGCCAAGAAGGGACATGCAGCAAGGCATGCACCTTTGATTGCATCCACTTTGGGTGGTGTGATGGGCTTTCTTTTCACGGCGTTCGCTGGTTCGGCTTAGAGCACTATATAGCTCCTTCGGAGCAGAGTAGCGCAATCTAGAACGCCGTCTCTCGGCGACTAGCGGCGAACGCCCGGAGGTACCAACTCCAGTCAGAAATGCATGGGGAACATGAGAAAATTGTTGTTTCTTTAATGTTGTGGAGATGTACGGAACGACAATAGTTTTTAACATAATAAAGGAACATTTTAGAATAATTTGCGCTGAGTTGTGTGCCAAGTGAGGACGTAATTTTTGTAAAAACAATTGCATGAGCGGCATCAAGCAGCAGACGACGCGTCAACGGCACGACGACGTCACAGCGTTCATGTGACCCGCTCCGGCCAACCCAGAAAGTCCATCTTCGCTGCGCACAAACATCGTCTGCTTCAAACGCCATTGCCTTGGAAATTGCATTCTCGAAATTTTCACACGCATCCAATAATATGGAAACTTTGATAACGTGTTTAGTGCTTTACCAACTTCATGACAGACTAGTTTCGAAAAGTGTGAACTTGGCGTTTATTTTTTAATCAGACGTGTTGAGTCGATCTCCAGTGTATTTTCCCATAGGGCGGGCCGCCTCCTGGAACCCTGAGTACCACGTGACTCGCGCCGAGCTGCTCTGTCGGCCATGTTGTCGGCGAAACACGCGGATCAAAGGATTGCGCTACTCTGCTCAGTAGGAGCTATATAGTGCTCTAGTTCGGGTGGTTCCGACGACAGAGGTTACGACGAAACTCATTTGACGCAACGTGAATGTTCCCGTTTTAGTCGACTTACATTATAACTTTTAAAAGTAAAAGATTTGTTTTAACATTTATCTAATTCTTTGTAATAAAGTATGTTGTTGTGTACTAAACTGAAGCTTGCCTGGCTCAGCTTCATTTTGTACTAAACTGAAGCTTGGCCTCTCTCACCTTTGTTGTGTACTAAACTGAAGCTTCGCCTGTCACAGCTTCGTTGTGTACTAAACTGAAGCTTGGCCTGGCTCAGCTTCGTTTTATTTTAACATGGCGGCGATAATCGTTCGCTGTGCCGTGCTCGACCTATTTTCTGTGCATTGGCTGTCCTGTTATCCACCTCCTGCGATCCGCATCAGCCGCAAGCATGCTGTCTAAGTATTGTATGCCCGCCAGAAAGAATATCCAGTCTTCTCAGAAGCAAGGCTGCAACTAGGGCTGCTCGGATCGTGGCTTGAACGTCGTCGGCTCCCACGAACCGGGTCCGCGAGCCTCACGTCGTTTGCCTTGTTCCTTTACGTTTCCGGCGATGAATCCCCCAGCCTTGGCCTCATCCCTACTGGACCTAGCTGGTGAAAAACAATCTACGAAAACGCGGCGTCTTCGGAATGCGATTACTACGATCAGTGGCTCTTAAAACCTCAGTGGCCCCCCTTCAATTCTGAGCTCTGTGTGTGTGTGTAGGCGTTGTAAAGAGAGCTCTTCGGTGTGAACGCTCTTACCTTCACAGTGTGCAAACTCTTCGAATGCTCATTCAACAGGCGGCGCTGCGAGACGCGATCCTTCGGCGTTGCTTCAACTCGCAGTGTGGTTCTCAAAATGGGCACTCATACTCCGTTTCATACATAGCGTGCAAAGCTGTCAAAGGTACTGAAGTGGTGCACATGAAAATACAGAAAAAAAAGTGTTACTCCGCGCGTTTTGTGGACGAGTGGTACAAGGCGCTGCTCTGGCGATACCGACGTCTCGGTGGCAGTGGTTCGAACCCATTAAGCGCGCAAAGGTTTTTTTCTAGACATACTTTTTGTGCGAGATTGTGCGCATTGCCGAACTTCATATTTTAATTCCTCCTTTCTTCCCGCTTTTTATTCATAAGTCGCCGTGAGGCCACAGTTCTACCATCTGCTCTGCCGCTTTGTAAGTGTTATTTGCGTTCAGCACCGAGTTATATTTTTCTTTCGTGCAGCGTGGAATGAGTAATCGCACTGATAGCAGCCTTGTCCCAAAATTTATAATAAGACGTTAATCGACAAAAGTTGTGGCCTGTACAGTTTATTTTGAAATAGCTGTCAAAGGTAGGAATCTCCCTCTCGGGGTACTTGCGATGCACCTTCAGGCGAATGGCATTGTGTGTGAATTCGTCATGCTTGACGGTCCCCGTGCTCGAAACTTCTACGTTGCGAGGTCTTCGCTTCGGGGACGCCACCTTGCCAGATAGACACTGCGCCTTGTACTTCGCGAGAGTACGGGCGCACACTCCAGTGTCGTTACTGACCGTCTCCAGGACTTCACGACCGAATTCTCCGGGAAATGCGTTCTTGACTCGCGTACACATTGGCGATCACCTGCTTGTACTTTTTTGAGGTCTTTGCACAACGAATCTTCGAAAATATCCGAGCAGGAGAGGTACTTGGGCTTGCTGCCTAAGACGCCATCTTCTCAAAACCTGCCAGTGCCACACAATCCGAAAACCCACAGCGGCTGCCGCACGGACGAAAACGAAAACAATTAGAAGTAGTTTACATTATCTTTTCCTTTTTATTGAAAAAAAACATTGTGCTCCGTCGAAATCATAACGCCACTATCAGTTACTAGCTCTGAGGAGGCACAATTTTCGACTTCTTTTAAATTTTTTTTGGAGGGGACGCACTATTTTATGGGGCGAACATAGACACGGTCGGCGATGCAAACCGGTGCGCTAGCTTTGACTGCGTTGCACGCTATGTATGAAACGAAGTATAGTGTCGAATAAGCTGCTGCACCTTCACTCACTCCCAGAGACGCACCCCACGACAGTTCTAGAAATATGTAAAATGCAAACGCAGGATTCGGTTTAGAATAATACGCACGACGCGAAACTTGTTGTATCTCGTATAAAACGAATTCTCAAAACGAGTACTCGCAGGTGTAGCTCTGTGGAAAGATGCCCGCTTCATACGAAGCGAACCCAAGTTCAATGCAAAAAATAAACATACATTCTTTTTTTTTACAATTATTATTGAGAAAAATGAATGTTGACGAAACTTCGTGCATACTTTTTTTATTCCTTTCCTTTTTAATTTTTCTTTGCACAATTATTATTGAAAAAAAAATCGTTGTCGACGAAGCTTTGCTGAACTAAATGGTATGGGACTCCCTTCTAGAGGAGCATAGGGAAACAGTGGGGCTTGGGTTGCCGGCTGGACGCCGCGAAGCAGCGTTTGCGGGGGGGGGGACGGGAGGGGGGGGGCGGGGGTGTTATATGTGTGTAGTGAGCAACCACAGACTGACAAAGACTGTTGGCCCAGACTTTATCCGACTTGCCTTTTAGGCGGATTCCTCAAACTCTGGGCTGGGCTAACCGGAAACTGTTTGCAAGGGCTTTATCCGACTTGCCTTTAAAGCGCGAGACACATGGACGGCAGAATCGTCCGATCCGACGTCCGATCCGACAGTCCGAACGCCGCTCCGACTTATCGCACGCGACAGTTTGAGACACACGCTTCCGACCTTGCATGCGGCATGACGATCCCTTCGGCTCCGCCCAGGGCATCCAGAGCCGTATATGTAGAGAGTTTGGCCATTCGTTGGGAAGTATAGGAGACAAATTAGGAGGCGCCATTGTCCGAAAGCGGGCTGGGCGTGTTCCAGGGCGTCTTCAGAAATTCGAATGTGACCAACCAGAAGCCGGAAATAATACCCTGGTGGTGGTCGCGAGAAAGAAACCTGATAACTGCATTGGAGTAACCCTCGATGACAGAAAATTTGGTACACGTGATGTTTCAATCACGCTCATCCAAAATGATGGTGGAAGAGTGCGACTAGCGGAACCACTGATCAGTGAGCGGAACGATCGACATAATCCGTACGCCAAGCGCCGAGGGCCGGGAATCTGCCGTCCGAGCGGTCACACTTTGTCCGAGCAAAACAGAGTTGAGCGGCGCATTCGTTTCTTAGATCTTTCTGCATGATCATGATCAAAACAACACGTGCACCCTATTTTCAACCACAAAGAGTTACTAAACTTCACTCTTAAGCGCTTATTAAAACCATTTACGAACATAGACCTTTGATCAGAACTGTTTCTCGCTACCACCGCTAGGGGATTCATTTCGGCTTCTGGTTGGTAAAGAGAGCATGCCAAGCCCTCTTTCCGAGTCTGCCGCACGCCTTGGCTCTGCCCGCGCCTCCCATTGACCAAACTCTCTACATATACGGCTCTGAGGACATCCAAGCACTCCAGCGGAGGTTCGCGTTCATAGATCTCTGGTCCCAGATTGACGGTTTAGCTCGCACGAGCGCAGTTAGGAGGTCGTTCTCGCTAGCGCGTGCATTCTTTGCCGGGGCCATCTTTTTCGAATGGGACAGCGGGATCCACGCGTCCAGCTTCCCGTCGCATGTCCAGTTTTCTTATTCGTCCCGCCAGACCCAGTACGTCATCATGACGTTCGCGCTAGCTGTGCTGTCATTGGCTGGGCGCTTCCGACAGTCTGTCCGCCGTGCGAAACTATCTGGCACGTTGGACGCACGCCGGATCGCCGATCCGAGGTCTCAAGCGAACAAATTTTTCGGATCAGGCAGTCGTACTGCCGGATCGGACGTCGGATCGGATGGGTTTTTCGCGCATGTGCCTCGCGCTTTAGACTGATTCCTCAAAATCGATTATATTTTTTGCAGGCAAATTGCGAAGATTACAAATTCGGACATACGTTTTTGTGTTGCTAGATCTCGCCTCAACTTTTAATTACATTTTGTCAATGTCGAGTAGTACCCAGTTTGCTAAACATTATGCCTCTGGCATCTTTCTGTCTCTAGTGTGCTCAAACTGAAATTTGCAATCCTGGTACAGCTTCCAGATTAAACCTAACCTGCTCAAAGTGTATACTGTGTTTCACACTTTGGTCCGTGTTTGCATGCATTCTGGGTCTCGTGCTCCCGGTATGATTACCAGTACAAACACAGCTTGTGCAAACCCTTTCTTTTCTGTCCAAGTATAAGTATTTCCCGGTATAGACCCGTACTGTTAAACCGGTTTTTGCAAACCCGGTACATATACTGGTCTATGCAAATCGTTCCTTTTCTGTCCTGGTATATTTGCCGGTATAGGCCCAGACTGCTAAATCGTTTTTTTTTTTAAATACGGTACGTTTCCCGGTTTCTGCAGACCGTTTCTTTTCTTTCCTGGTATATTTCCCGATATAAGCCCGGACTGTTAAACCGTTTTTCTAAAATACGGTAAGTTTCCTGGTATATTCAAATCGTTTTTCAGATTTCCGGTTTGTTTTTCATACTGTAATCATACCGTTTTTTCGCTAGGGGTAGAAGGCAGAGATGCAGGGTAACGGTGGAAAACAAACCAGGACGGTTTTATTCGACCTTTTGACCTGAGGCAGGTCTTCGTCAGGAATCCTGACGAAGACCTGCCTGAAGTCAAAACACTCTCCGCCTGTGACCTTGTGGTGAGTTTAGCGTCGAGCCGCTTACTCCTGCCCTCGCACGCAAAATAAGTGGCCACCTGTTATTGTTTTTAATGAGCTATGGACGTCATGTGACACGCGACCGGGTACGGGGGTCTCGAGTCCCGACGACGAAGAATATATACGCCCATCTCATCTCACCCTTTCTGTGGCTACGATCAATGCTGGTGGCAACTCCTCTCATTCGTTTCCTCCTGGTTAGTGTTTTGTTAGCTCTGTATGTAGGGTGCTTCGCTATTCTCGGAGAGGTTCCTGAATCGATTTCCAGCCAGGCGGACTTTTAGAGCGGCCACCAGTTGAGTAGAGGGCGCAATTCGCGTGCCATTCAGGTGGAAGGAAATGGATTATTGTTCGAAGAAATAATTTCTTCAGTCCTGCACACTGGAAGGCGATCGAGAGGCTACTAGTTGGTCGTTGAAATGCCACCTGGAAGACAAGGCCCGCGCTTGGCCTTCTCCGACGTCATGATTACTCGATCCATACTGCGCCGCCTATCGGAGATCCCCGTCACCGCGAGCGCGCCTTGCAGCGTCTCACATTAGACAGGGTGCCAGCAATAGGCGACGCCAAGGCGTTCGTGTCTACCGCTTTGTTACAGACCTTGGTCGAGCTGGAGGGTGCTTGCCACTTGAGCGGGTCCACGAACGAAGACGCAATTCGCAGGTCTTGTCCTCTAGTTAGTATTCGCCATAGGTTTTCAGAACTTGCAAAAAACGGAAAGCGAAAAATACTCCAGCAACCAATAGCCACTCGAGGCACATAATGCGCCACCAGAGCTTCACAGTGACGCAAATTTAATGTTAGAGATAAATATTTCTACCACCGGTCATGTGACTTGATCCTTTTTAATGGTGCTGGGACACGATATAGGCCCTAGACATACATTTTCACTTATGCTATTTCGCGACGTCCCTGTAGTTCACACAAAATACCATTAATAATAAATATTCCCTTCGTCGACAGTTACATGGGGTCTATAAAGTACATGTCGCAACACAGTTACCATGATCCAGCAATCGCCAAATTGTTTTCTCTCGTTTTTTGTTAGATTGTAATTGTTATAAGAACAGCAGCCAAACTCTGCAGGCAACGAGCACGTACTGGAGGCCGGGTTTCCAAAAGGTGATGCCCGGTCGTTACCTTCCTGTCAGTGAATACTGCTGGACAAGACGGTGAAGACTGACGCCCTCCAATGCATGGCTCGCATGTCATGTCATTGCACAATTCTGGTCCTTAGTCCTACTTGTTCTTGAGAGACAAGGGGGAATGGTACAACAGCCCGAACGTTTTTACCTCCAAAATGACGTAGTTGGTAATGTTCCGGTTGTCCCAGTTTGGTTATGTGCACCCTTAATCATGTTCCAGATCTGCGAGAAATTTATTCCTGACAGTCATGACCTTGAGGACAACCCCAGTCTCATATCTTACATGCTGGACATTCTGGGAACTGTGAACTTGAAGCCCCATGCATGTAAAATTATAACAAATTCTTCTCTCGCTGAGGACCTGGAGGACACCATTCGTAAGTGTTTTTTTAAATTAAATTTCTTTATTTGTTTTTATTTTGAAAAAAGGGTGGTAGGTAAAAAAAAACCCTGGTTGCCAGATGATTATCTAGCCCCCCGCAGCAGAACAAGCAAACATCTAATAATAATAATAATAATAATAATAATAATAATAATAATAATAATAATAATAATAATTTTATTGCATCTCTTTTGCATGATCAATACATGTATGCGGGTCCGTCGAAGCCAAAAACGGCTTGTATGACTGGACCCGGCAGTGGCGTAGAAATGTAGTACATAGAAACATTCAAAAAGTTACATGCAGACTACCATACACGGTGTCTTGGAGCTGGAGTGCAGCTCACGAAACAAATGACTAATGACGTAAGAAATAAACAAAAAAGAAACAAAAAATAAAACAAAACCCCAAAAAAACAACAAAAAAAAACAAACAAATGTATAACAGCATAAGAGGAAAAGCAAATGGGCAAACACACATCTCAAACGCAGAACTAAGATTCGAGAGTATAAATTGTTGCTTCGGCATAGATCATATTGACAACAATAAAAGATGAACAAAGAAACAACAAAAGCATGTTCGAAAGCATGTTGGCAAACTGAATAAATAAATAACCGGAGTAAAAAAGAATCAACCTTCGCTTTCAAAATCCTAAGCCGCACAAAGACAGACAGAGGGAGAGTTAAATTAGCGGAAAACATAACCCGTTACACCCCAAACTGTACCGGAGGCCGGTGCCACGGGCCGCCAAAACCAACCACAAGCCATCCCGCCATCACGCCGCAACCGCTCCGCCGATAGTTGCATGGCGAAGCATCCACCACGTGACCCCAGGCCCGCCAGCAGCCGGACCCAGCGGCCCGCAACCCCGGACCCAGCGGCCCGCAACCCCGGACCCCGGACCCAGCGGCCCGCCCAGCGCGCGACGAAACACGGCTAAACTCGATCTGAGAGAGCAAAGCATTAACAAACGCTATTTAAAAGCCTTTTCAATTGACGCCTTGAGTTGGCGTGGAAAAACAAGGGCGGCAAACCGTTAAAAAGTTGAGGCACATAGTAAGAGCGCAGTCGCTCTCCGTACCTCGTGCACACACGTGGCACCGCGAAACGCTCGCCCTCCCTTAGGGTGCGTTGGGCGACACGAGGAATCTTGTAAGGACTCTGCCAGTAGTGCTTAGAAATCACACATCTTTTGAAAAGCGCATAGAAACTCGGGAGGCATAGGTATGAAAACAACTCGTCACTTGGCACACCTGTAGGGCTGTACGCGACACTTTTCAAAATACCCCTTAAAATACTATCAATTTTACTCTGCCAAAATAAGAAACAATTGGCATACAGAGTTATCCCATAACGTAGGAGGCCGTAAGCCAAGGCATTTACGATCATTTTTCTGACTGAAATTGGAAGAAAGGTTTTGGTTGAGTATAACATGCACGATATACTTCGGAGCTTTTTAGCTACATATGTAAGATGAGAATTCCAAGATAAATCATTGTCAAAATATATTCCGAGGTACTTGGTTGTAATAACATATTCGATAGGTGAACACGTGCAGTGCTCACAATTTGATGGGTGCAATAAAAAGGGAATATCTAGACATTTGCGCTTTAATGGATTAGCGAAACAGATAATAATAATAATAATAATAATAATAATAATAATAATAAGAAATTTTGTTTCTACTGTTTTAAGATAATCCAATATATGCTTTCTGATGTCATATTTTGTGTGAAACAGATTCGAAAGAAAAGAATATTAATACGTACGGAATTCTAATTTACTGAATTTAAAGGAATTTGTGAGGTCCTTAAAGGTGTAGATATCACACAGACAGAATACAAATACTGAAACGGACGAGGAACAGACACTCAGAGGTTTATGAGCAACAACGCATTTATATGATGTCCATCGCACTACGAAAACCCCACATGTTCAGAGAGAAATTGAAGAAAAAGAAAATACAAAAAAAAAAAGATATGAAAAAATTATGAAGTAAAAAAAAAAAAAAACCTTCCTAGGCTCCACCATCCTGCCACACCCCATATTTTCGTTAGATATTCCCCTCGCAAGTTATACTTGAACACGTTCCGTCATTTGTATTTGCTATTAGAAAGCTGCAACTTGCCGTGACTGAATGGGAAGAGTTTCTCATTCAATACTTCACTTCCCGTGTAATCTATCGATATGCTTCGTAATTTAATGTATCTTTATTTTCGTTAGGCTACGTGACTCCGTTTTCAGAGCACAGGGAAATAAAACCGCTTTAAACTTTATTGTTTTATTCAAAAATGTACATTTTTTTTGTGCAGTTCATTGATTACTTTTGTAATTCATTACAACCAAAAACCGTTCACGTAAATCATCGTGGACATTCGTACGTGGCAAGTCGAGAGAAAAAAGTTCGATATCAGAAACTGTAGTCTAATAAAAGTTAAATATTAAACTAACAGCTAAAAATAACCGCAATATCAAGACATTAAACAATAGTCACAAAGCAGTTCTTTTATTTGACATTATCTTTATGATTTAAGAATGCGTAGATAAAAAGTTATAGACCGTAAACAAATAAGCAAAGCGGCCTCCACAGTGCGGTTGCACCTTAAGGGTGAACGGACTACAGAAAAAGCTTTCTTCAAATTTCTTCTTTTATTTCAGGTGTTAAAATTGGCTATTTTTATTTTTATCTTCTTCTAGTATATTTTTCTAGCAATTCCGTTTTTCTACATTTCCTATAGGACAAATGTTCTTTTGTTAGGGCGATTTGCATTATATAAGTGTGTCATTGCTCTAACAGTGTACTAGAATTGGGGGTAGTGTTGGGACCGGACCGGCTCGCGTGAAGCGTGTGGTGTAGATCACGATAAGTGTCGACACTGGAGCATCTGTAGTAGGTTCAAAATGGTGGTGGTTGTGCGCGTGCACCGCGTGCCCATGCACGTGCGGTGACATGTGCAGACTGCGCCGACTTTCTGCTGTCCTGTCGACTGCACCGCCGCGATTGTTTACCGCACGCGCAGCCTCACAAGTTCCCATTGTCGAGACGCGCCGGTGCAAACACTACCCCGTGTACACTGTAGAGTCTCTGTAAAGACTAAAAAACAGCCGATATATTTTTTTTGGAAAGCAAATTCCCTCCCGCCCCCTCCCCCTCCCCCCCAAAAAAAAGATATAGATAATACGCTTAATCTGTTAAAGGGTTAATTAAACAGTAAATTTTGGAAGTTTTTTTTTTCTGTTTTAGGAATGAATATTGCTGTCCATCCGTTTTTGCCACTACTTCCGATCGAGCCAAGAGCAAGATACAAAGATGATGTGGAGAATGTGATTCGCTCACACTGGAAGAAAAGCAACGAAGGAGATCCACATTATGACGCCGATATGTTTGTTGTCCACGCTGAAAAACCTTGAATGAAAGAAAAAAAATGGATTTCGCCACCTTTATGAGCATAACAGAAATAGCGACGAATTTATAACCTGTTCGCAGGCTTGTGTAATTTTTTTTTCGACAATTGTAATTACACAACTGCACAAACATGTAATGAGCTGTCGCATGTAACTCATTACACCACAAAACGTGTCGAAATATGGGCTAGTGCAAATAATCTCATACTATATAAAAATAAAACCAAAGTCATCTTTTTTTACTTTTGAAAATAGGAATCTTGACCTTCCCAGGGGTATTTTGTTTAGACTCCTCGCCTACTGAAATTGTTAGAACGTTTAAAAATTACGAGGTGATTTTCACGAAGCACATTACTTGGACTGAACACGTAGATTATATAATTTGTATTCGCGTATGTCAGTGGTATATTACATGGACATCGTCATGTCTGTCTAACTGGAGTTGAGTTGATTTTATATGACTCATTATTTGTGTCCGATCTGAAATACTGTAATATAGTCTGGGGTACGACAACCAAAGCTAATCTTCAAAAAATATTCGTACTTCAGAAAAGGATCATAATAATCGTGTGCGGTGTGCCTTTTAGTCATCATACTAACCAAGCTTTGAGAAGGTGGGTGTTCTAAATATGTTTAAATGCTATACATTTCTATTTCGTACGAAGTATGAAGAAGAATGTCGTGAGAAGAATCAGATTTTATCATTTTTACTATCAATTATTAGCATATCTAGAACATACCAGATTCGTCACTCTGATTCCTGGGTGGTGAAAGCATCAAGCAGAGATTATGGCCTTCAGATGAGTAACATGACCAAAGCGACATTACTAAACACGTTTGTGCGCTATGAATTTGATAAAAAGGCCTGGAGCACACGTGAAACCAGGGAATATGTTTTTAATCAATATAAACGTTTCCTAATGTTGTTCACTATTCAGTAGACTTTTTTCTTTCATTTATTTACAATATTCTTTGCTATGTATTTGCATTATTTATTTTTTGTGCACGTTTTTCGCAACTGCTAGGTACCTGGGTTGGGGCGGTGGAGGGGGGGGGGGAGGGTGGCTGAGAACCAGTTAAGCTGCTCGTCCAGTTATTTTTTACTGGTAAATGAAATTTATTATTATTTTTATCTTATTACTCGTAAATAGAGTAACTGTTTGAACGACGATCTGGCTAATCGATTCCGTTCCAAAAGGCCGTGTGAAATATTTGGTTCTGGTTTTAGAAATTACATTTGAAATAAAGGGCGGTCCAAACTAGCCTACAGAACGTCGCCCTTAAAATCCGGGAGAGTGTAGTGATATTGCCTTTGACGTCAACGATAAAGATTTCCTGCTCCCGTCAGCCGGGTTGAAATTAAGTTTAAAATAATGATCTCCGCCGGAGCCGGAGGAGCAGGATGAGCTGGAGAAGGTGGCCCACCCTTCTCGCCCTCAAATTCTTGAGTCGGGCTGGGACGCTGTGGAAGGGGTGCTCTTATCAGTTTTTGGGAACCCTATAAAGAAACAAAAAAAATCTTAAGAAGCAGTTGCTTTTGTATTTACCAACTCGAAGTCACTAAAAATCCCACGAAGGGGCCTTTTCTCTCTCTCCCACCCTTGACACTAACGTACTAAAAGTAATGAAATCCTAATCCTATTGAAAAATTACGAGACTATAATACTGAAAGTAGTTGACAGGAAATATTTCGGAGGTCATCTAACACGTAATATATATTTCTTGGGGTGGGGGGAGGGCATTTTGCTTGATCTAAAATATACCGTAAAAATCGGCGCCTGCATGGAGAATCTAAAATATTTGTCAAACATGTATTTCACAGGTCGGTTTTATCTTGTAAAATTACAAAGCGTAGCTCCTTTTCTGTAAAAAAATGGGGCCAAAAGACTTGCCAGGGTCAAGGGCGGACGGCGACGCAGACGACGAAGTCGAGTGGCGGGGCGCGTGAGGCGCACGTATTGATATACTCCGTGTCACGCTAACTTGGCGAACTCTGGAGGTTGCTACCCTGGCGATTCAGTCAGAGCATCGGAGCCAGGCGGGTGACAATCACGCCTTGACAGCGCGTTCGTCACTTTCGCCAAGGAACCGGCTGTCGTCTGCTGGCCAAGAGTCGTCTGCTCTAAAACCAACCAACTTCGGATGAACGTCCACCGCCGCAACATTACCCTCGGCTAGAGTAACGAGCTCTTCGGGAACAGTTCATGTGAGAACCATACCTCCACTTTATCCGCGAATCTTTGGCGGGTTCGAACGCCAGGGCAAAAGTTTGAGCGGAAGCGTTTGATTGCACGGCTGTGGTCGCCAACGGCCATGGCGGTACAAAAAGAAAAATATCCTCAGCGGATACACACGTGGCGTCACTTTTATGGGTTATATCGTTAATATTTATTCCTCGTGCTTATATATTCTCGCTAGAGATGAAATCGCGCGAGTTGAATTGCCGTTAAAAGAAAAATTAACGTAACATCTTTCTGTAGCGGACGGCGCTGTTCCTGTGGTTGCGACGAGGCCTCAGTGCCTCGACTGTGGAGTGTTATCATGTGACTTGCTCCGAAGCACTTATTGGGTCGCGGGGGCCACAGGCTGTACAGTTCGCCATGGTATCGCGAAACAAAGTATAGATGGCATCAGGAGCAGCGTCGGAAGGTGTAGCCAACCAGCGAAAGAAAGCATCGACACGCAGACGGAAAAATTGCGTAAACTGCTTGGACCAATGACCGTTACAGACTGACTGACAAAATCCGTCGGGAGCAAGAGCGCCGTCGTTATGCAATCGCGTTTTTATTTTACTTCAAGTTCTCCTTTTATTTCCGCATTGATTTCTTAACCAAAGGTACATTGCAGATTATGTTCATTTTAATATACCACGGTCGTCGCGAGCAGTCTCAATTAAAGCCCCTTGATCAAGGCGTTTTGTACAAGTAGCGCGAACAATTGTTGTGGAACCCCGCAAGACACGATCCACGAGCTGGTGCTCCGCTGCTATTCGCTTGTAAAATCCGCTCATTTCATACCGCGCCGCCATTTGCTTCCCAGGGCATCTCGAGACACGGGCCTCGTCAACTGACGCATTTGACGCTGCTTGCAAGACACATCGAGGGGCTTAAGTCAGTCAGTCTGTTTTGCTTTGCTTTGAAACGTATTTATTTAACGACCAAGTGGTCACCATATGCGCTCTGCTGTTTGGTGATAAAATGCTTTTAGCCGTCTCGGGAGCTTCCAGGAAGAACGAGACGAAGGGTGGGGGCGACCAGGGACTCGTGGGGATTCAGTAGTCTGGAGCCAAGTGGAGGCGCCTCGGAGACTTCGAGATACCTAAGGAGCGCCTGTGATGCTGCGATGACACGGTCAGGGTAGGGAGACGATGGAGGGTTGAGCCACCCAGTGAGAGTCGAGGGGGAGGAGAGAGGGCTGAGATTACTGGGCGCCATATTTGAGGGCGCTGTTTGCAGCGCATGCTCACAGTGAGTTCACAGTAATAGGATGCTGAGATTGGAAACCTGATGGTTCACTGATGGGGATGGGAGGATAGTGGTTCGTATCGAGGAGCCTTAAATGACTCATAAATTTTACATTGCAAAGAAAGTCAGGGTACACAGGTAGTTTGCAGTGTCGAAGCTATAGCATTGATGCAGCTATTTTTGTTTCGGAGCATGATTCGTCCACCTCTAATCAATGTTAAGCATGCCATAGTTTAGCCAAGACGTTACTGAACCTGGCGGCCCGTGGCTTTGGCCTTTAGTCAGCCGAAGGATAAGACAACGTAAAATGATTCCAGAACCAGGTAATAACAAGAAAATAAAATTTGAAAAACGACGATGGAAAGCCTTCTTGGGAGTCCCGAAAAATGACAAGGTTTGTTGAGAAATCCAAACAAAACGTATTAACATTTTACGCGTGTGCGGGAAGCACCACACAGATGTATTAATCTGGCATTCCAGTAACTTTACAATTTAAGATCCTGTAAGCTGTGCAGACTTTGGTAAGGGAAATATTTTGAGAGCCATTGTCAGGCCGCTTGTTTTTACACACACCTCAGAGAGTCGGAATTTATATTGTTGATGCGTACAGGATGCTCATTTTTCCAGATAATAATCGAATAAGTTAAGAAAGCTAACTCGCAACTCAGGCAAACAAAAACGCTATTTGCCGTCGCTTTGTTCGGGTAGAGAGGGTCACGTGGTGCGCCGCTGGCGCGGTTTTAGTTGCCGGTGCCGCCGACAAGGGTTTGCCGGCGATTGATCACGCGAATTTGCCATACGATGCTACGGCAGAAATATAGGCGGTGGGAAATAACCAACCTCGATCTAAAATGGACCGTAAAAATCGGCGCCTGCACGTATCAATCCAAACTTTTCGGTTAAATGTTTATTTCACAGGTCGGTTTTATCTAGTAAAATTACAGAGGGTAGCTCTCTCCCTGTAAAAAGCAGTGTTGCAACTAACGCGTTACAAGTAATGACGTTACTGGTAACGCGTTAGTTTTTTAGTAACGTACTCACGTACGTGTTAGAATCCCAATTGAGTAACGGGTAAAGCAATGTCGTTATTACTTTACGGTATCTGCTATCAAATTACGTCACCCGTTACTCGTTACTTTCGATTAAAAATGGCCGCATGATAGTTTGAAAGCAAAATGATTTTTATTCTGCTCACTACAAAAAGTGGCAAAGAAACCCCAACAAAGCTATATATAAACGGTTTAATTTCAAACTCCCTCGGAAGACACTTTCAGCGTTCCCATGACCGGGCTCAAAAGAGTTGAGATTATTGCTTTGCAGAATTCCTAAGCGTCCTTGGTGCAGTCTTTGTATCGAAGTTACTAAGACCACCGTCGCCGTGCCCCGAAGGAGCTGCCGTCTCGCTGGAAAGAGACATCCGCTCAGAAGGCAACAGTCTGCCCCCACTCGAAGGATTCTGCCTTATCGGTCCTAGCTACTCAAGCCCGTCAAATCCTTCTCTTCAAAATAAATAAATTCTCGTTCTGTCAACAGCAGAATGTATAAACTCTAAATTTGGAAGCGTTGACGTTCCCACGCTTTGAACCAAAACAAATGTCAAGGTTATCTCACGATTGAAAGGCGTCCCACCAGAAAGACGTCACCATCTTTTAGAATCTCTGCCGCCGTGCATGGTACAAAGGTGCGGTCTCTCGCTGGATGACGACTCCCTTTCAGAAGGTCGCCTCCCACTGAATCCTCTGGGCATCCTTTCTCCCATAGCGCCTCAAATATAAATCAAAAGACCAGGGTATTGAACCGAACCCAAACCGTGAACCGAAAACCGGAAAAAACCGTTATTTTCGCACGAACCGGAGTTGAACCGGAACGAAATAATTTTTCTCGCTCCGGAGCGGAACCGATATATTTTACATGCGGTTTTCGGTTCATACGTGAAGGCAGGTCACGTGAAAAATGCGCGGCGAAAAACACAAGAACCTAAAAAATAAGCAAAAAAAAAAATGCAACGAAAAAATTATTTTCGCGCAAACCGGAGTTAAATCCGACCAAAATAATTCTTTTTTCGTTCCTGGGCAAGGCTGATCAATTAATTTCGCGGTGTTTCATTCATGTGGGAAGTCAAAAAGCGAGAAAAATACGTAGCGGAAAGCTCTGTAACGTTCCATTGTCAGGTTTTCACATAACGGTCGTCTTCATAATTTTTTACGTTTGTCTCGAGAACTCAAACGAAATTAGCACAGTAACTAAATTCTCCGGGATTTCTGGTCTTATGTAATTCTTTAACAAATGCCCACATTTGTCCCAACCTTTTCTTGGGGACCAGAAATGGTTCATCAAAGAAAATTTGTCACTAGAGCATACCCAATTCATATGTCAGCCAAAGGGACCAATTAATAAGCCTGTTTGGTGTTTCTTGTCTTTCTGTAGAGTTGTGTGCAATTTATTTTGAACGACTTGATTTCATTGTACGACTGATCAGATAAGAAAGTGATACAAAGGCCGATGTATATTTTAGAACCTTCACTAGTTGGCATACTGTGGCGCATCTAATCTGCTTTTAAAATAACGCAGTGGATTTAATAATCTGACCGAAATTAAAGTTTAGCACCGGGAAGGGAAGGGGGAATTCATAAACAACAGTTACAGCTACAGAAAACAGCAAAGCAGCTTCGATCTCTGGTAGCAGAAACAGCAAGGACCAAAACGTTTCCTCCTCAAAAACACAAACATCAAGACGCACTGCTCTTCTGAGCATTGCTTCCTTTCCACCCTCCACGCGCGTTCCCGTGTTTTCTTTTTTGTTTTTTCTTTTTTTTTTGAACTAACGGCGGGCGTCCGACGCGCCTCGCGAGTTGCCGCATACTCTGTCCAGACTCTCAGGCGCGTTCAGAGACGCGACGACTCTTGTTGCTTATGCTCAGATTCATCCTAAGATGGACCGCGGCCATTCCTACGAGCCATCTTCAAAATTCAGCGCTCTGATCATCGTACAAAGAGACTTCACGTTCCGCGCGTCTCTGCTCAGCCGGGAATATAGGCTCTTAGCACTGGATATGCTAGGCGAGCTGCTAGCGTCCGCTGCAGTCCACCTTAGCGTTGAGCTCTATAGACCTTTCCAAAAACGAGCTTGTGGCCGGTGCCATTTTGAGCGTTCGTGCGTATGGCGCGTGCTTTGCTCGCTTTCCGAAGCGACGAACACGCACGTGCTGGGTTGTGAAGATCACACGCTGGACTGTGATTTTGTAAACATTAGAAAGGTCTATACCAGTGTTCTTTTTTACACGCTCTTCTGCGAGGCCCTCGGCTGGGCAATTCGGCTGGTTCGGGTTGAAGCTGGGGTTGAAGAAACCAGTGCTTGACTGTCCAACGCGGTGGATGCTCTCGCAGCATATGTTCACCAGGTTACTTAAACTAGGAGGCTTCGCTGGAGGGCTTCTCTCGAAGTAAGAAAACTCCAGGTTGACTAAAGGCGTATTGTCGGAAGTCGAAATGCTCGCAGTATCGCTTCGCCCGTCAGAAGTGGCGACAAAAACATTGCAGAAGGAACAGACCACTGTTGGAGATTTGTACTGACCATGGCTGAGATGTCCCATGGACACTTCCCAGATATCGTCGCCGTTAGCAAGTTCCTTGGTCCAGTCAATGAAAAACAGGGAGCTACAACTTCTTGACACGGATGTCTTCTGTGCTGCAGTGTACATGGATCCCCGCTACCGCCTTCTTCTCGCACCTGAGCAAAAATATTGGGCCACATTGCATTTGACAAAGACTTGGAGGCGAATCACACCTCTGCAATGCGAGCAAGATTCTACCCTTTCTTCTGAAACTGCGGCGGCTCCAGATGATCCGGAAGACTCCCTG
Source organism: Ixodes persulcatus (assembly GCA_013358835.2). Lineage (NCBI taxonomy): Eukaryota > Metazoa > Arthropoda > Arachnida > Ixodida > Ixodidae > Ixodes > Ixodes persulcatus. The sequence continues at coordinate 638,632 of JABSTQ010011488.1, read as the reverse complement.
CAAGCGCTCCTCAAGGAAAAAAGAGGTTGAGGCTGGCGTGCACGTTCGAGGTACCAGTAGCCAACTTGATATAGCATGCCTCCTGGAAATGCAAGACAAGGAGCCGCGGCTTTCAAGGGACGCTAACGTGTTGCAGTTTTGGGCGTTGAGAAGGGAACGCAATCCAAAACTCTACGCATTGGCGCAAGCAGCCCTGGGAGTGCCTGCGACCCAGGTGGGCGTGGAGAGAGCCTTTTATGCACTGAAGTTCATTTTATCGTCTCAGAAGTGCCGTCTTTCCCCGGATATGCTTGACGACGTCCTGCTTCTTCGGTCAGCTGCCTGACATTGAACTGCGCGCGCTTTCACCCACATCCCGAGGTGCTCCAGCACTAGCTCGTTCGTTCCACACAGTAACGTGAGCCTTTGCTTTTTATATGTAAGACGTTTATAAAATATGCAGAATTTATCTTTTGCTGTCGTCAATTGTTTTTGTAGCATATGAGTACGAACCGGTTCGAACCGGTTTGAACCTTTATTTTTTCACTCCGGAGTTGAACCGGAGCTGAACCGTTTTCCCTGAACCGGAACGAAAACCGGAACGCAAAACGTTTCGGTTCGACACCCTGCAAAAGACTGCGTAACCACCACGGACGGCAACTTCTTTGTATTGCAGAAGCCCCTAACTCAATGTCATTCAAAGACCGAACTATACAGGGTGTTTTTTTTTAACTGCACCAAATTTTTAAATAAAGGGGGTAAAAGTTTTATGAATGCGGTTTTCACTGCGTGTTTATATGGCTTGGCGGGTATTAGATGAGAATATAACCATCACTATTATCAAACTAATTAACTAAAATCTATTAATTAACTTTTTAATTACTGTAATTAGGATATATGTTTAAATTACAAACTTTGAGGCAGTCATATGCCAAGACTGTTCCATTTTGTAGAATTCGCGTAATGTGCCTGTGTTCCAAGATATCTGCCCCCGAATTTTTTACTTAATCCGACGTTTTATCCACTCAATTCGGCAAACCCCACGAAAGTGCCACTATAGCCGAACTTTGCTACATTATCCGAAGTTACTAAGACCACCGTCGCCGTGCCCTGAAGGAGCTGCCGTCTCGCTGGAAGGAGACATCAGCTCAGAAGGCAACAGTATGCCGCCACTCGAAGGATTCTGCCTTATCGGTCCTAGCTACTCAAGCCCGTCAAATCCTTCTCTTCAAAATAAATAAATTCTCGTTCTGTCAACAGCAGAAAGTATAAACTCTAAATTTGGAAGCGTTGACGTTCCCACGCTTTGAACCAAAACAAATGTCAAGGTTATCTCACGATTGAAAGGCGTCCCACCAGAAAGACGTCACCATCTTTTAGAATCTCTGCCGCCGTGCATGGTACAAAGGTGCGGCCTCTCGCTGGATGACGACTCCCTTTCGGAAGGTCGCCTCCCACTGAATCCTCTGGGCATCCTTTCTCCCATAGCGCCTCAAAATAAAACAAAAAGACTGCGTAACCACCACGGACGGCAACTTCTTTGTATAGCAGAAGCCCCTAACTCAATGTCATTCAAAGACCGAACTATATATTGCTGGACGTTGCGCTCGCAGTTCTTGGTTGTGTTTGAAGGCTACTGTGCCATTCTTCTAGAGAGACATTCGTAGCATTAATAGTGATGGCTTTCGTCTGCTTCGCCCTTATATTACTGCTGTCGGCGTAAACAACAACAAAAAACACGTTTTTGGACGTGAAAGAGAAACTTATGGTAAAAAGCTTATAAACGCTCGCCACCTTTTTTTATTCATATATACACGTACAGATACTAGGAGTACGCAGGTGATTATAACTGGCCGGCGCTATACTTCGTTTATAATCACCGATACTCTTCGTTGGTAATAATAAGCGATCGGTGTCCTCTTTCCGTTGCTTGTGTAGCCTATACCGGACTGCGACTAAAATCGGTGCGGCTATGAGGTGTTTTTTTGAACAGTCCGTGTACTGCTCAGTTGCCTCGGTCATGCAACGTCTGCCTCTAACCGACAAGGCCCGTATGGAACGCTTGTTATAAAAGCCCCTTATACAGCCATCTCGCACTCACGTTTCGTGCAAAAGGGCAACGGCCACCAAAACTCCTGTATTATGGCCCGAGCTAAGTGCTATGTTTAAACTGAGGGAAACGAAGTCAGACAATTTGATGTTTAAATGTCTGCCCTGTATGCCAAAACTCAAGCTGCTATGCGCATCCAGGACGTCGAACTCTAATTTGAAAAAGCAGATTAAGGTGAGTTATTCTTCAGTGCCATTTACTTTTTTTCCCCTGTTAAAATGTCGTCGTTAAGCTTTCTTAGTCAAAAGAACGCATTTTTCTTTCGAGATCGCTTGGTTAGTCGCAGTTTTTCAGCTACATCTCACAATGCTCAGAATTGTAAGCTAGCGAAAAGTCTTCGAAAACGAATTAGTTTAGTTTACTTGTATATTTCAGAAGGAGGGTAATTCAATAATGGCAGTTATAAACACGCCTATTTACTATTCGTTTAAGTTTGCGATTTATTTGGAAAGTTTTGTTTCCATACTAATTCGTGATACAGTTTATATATTTAATATTTAGTTGTTCCACACCACTGATAACTAGAAATAACAGACGTGCTTCGCATCAGTCCTAATTTTTTTTTCGCCATTCCCTCCATTCGCAGAAACTATCAGCGTTCGCGATGATTTCAAAGAAAGAAAAGACCGAGACTACAACCCACTTTCCCGAAACGCCCTTTCTGAAGCATAGGAAGATAGACCGTATGCATCAAGCTCCCGTTTCTCTAGAAGTGTTCGACAATCTTGTGGAGACGTTGGTGGTTGAGACTCTACAGACATATACTGACCGCTGTCATTACTAACAATAAAAAAAGTAACGACGAACTAACGTAAAAGTAACGTCCGTTAGTCCTGGGAAGTAGCGAGACCGGTATTTCGTTACATTTGCAAAAAGGTAACGGAGCTCCGTAACGCGTTAGCTTTTTTCCAAGCTAACGAGTAACGCTATTTCGTTGCTTATTTTCGGTAACGGGCACAACAATGGTAAAAAGTAGGGCTAAAACAACTTGCAGAGTCAACGGCGGGCGGCGGGGCGCGTTTGGCGCGAGTATTGATAGATGGTGCCGGGAACAGCGTCGGTAGGTGTAGCGGACCAGCGAAAGAATGCAGACGACACGCAGACGAAAACCGTCGGTAGCAAGAGAGCTGTCGTTATGAAACCACCGGTTTATTGTTTTTACTTCAAGTGTTGCTTTTATTGCCCGGATTTATTTTTAAACCAATGATACACGAGGGTAGAAAGTTGGGCAAGTTGGTGATTCATACTGATTAAAAAGCGCGACAGGACAACGGACAGAGAAGGAGGCACAGACACAGCGCTACTTACAACTGAACTTTATTTCCGCTGCTGCTCGGTATTTATTACCGGCTACAACACAAACAAGTTGGGAAACTATAAAATACACATCGCAAAAATCTTAAAAAACAACAACATAAAAAGCTAAAATTCCTGCATCACTCATCGGCACCCACCCGAAACTAATCATGTTTGGTCAAGAAACTGCAATTCTTTTTTTGATAACGATAAAGAGGGTGCGCTGACACATTGCAGCCCTAATCTAGCAATTTCTCGGGCCTCGAGTATTTCCCTTGTGGTCTTGTTTTTGTTTTTGTTCAGTACTGTACAATCTGTGAAATTCGGGGTACAGCCACAATCCCGGCAATGCACACCGAGGTGTCCTGATATGACAGCTTCAACGTTGTAACGTTGTAAAGATTGAGGGAACATCGTTACAACGTTGAAGCTGTCATATCAGGACACCTCGGTGTGCATTGCCGGGATTGTGGCTGTACCCCGAATTTCACAGATTGTACAGTACTGAACAAAAACAAAAACAAGACCACAAGGGAAATACTCGAGGCCCGAGAAATTGCTAGATTAGGGCTGCAATGTGTCAGCGCACCCTCTTTATCGTTATCAAAAAAAGAATTGCAGTTTCTTGACCAAACATGATTAGTTTCGGGTGGGTGCCGATGAGTGATGCAGGAATTTTAGCTTTTTATGTTGTTGTTTTTTAAGATTTTTGCGATGTGTATTTTATAGTTTCCCAACTTGTTTGTGTTGTAGCCGGTAATAAATACCGAGCAGCAGCGGAAATAAAGTTCAGTTGTAAGTAGCGCTGTGTCTGTGCCCTTCTCTGTCCGTTGTCCTGTCGCGCTTTTTAATCACAATGATACACTACAAAAATAGTATGTTCGTTTTAATACACCACGGTCGTCGCAAGCAGTCTCGGTAAGGAGGTAGTGTAATCTATCAATACGTGCGCCAAACGTGCCCCGCCACTTGAGTAGGTCGTCTTCCTCGCCGTCCGCCGTTGACCCTGCGAAGTTGTTTTGCCATATTTCTTTTTACAAAAAGGGAACTACGCTTTGTAATTTTACAAGATAAAACAAACCTATGGAGTACACATTTGTCGAAAAGTTTCGATGGCTACGTGCAGGTCCCCATTTTCGCGACCCATCTTAGATCGAGCCTGGTTATTTGCACACACTATACATGCCGCTCACCTGCAAAAAACAACAAAAAAAAACCACTTACGATAGAAGATGTTTGTTGACACGATTCATACGAAACTATTTAAAGGGGAACTCCGCCGACTTTTCGAGCTACCTAATCCAAAGGCATAACCTGAGTGCGGATGGATTTCTGATTCCGAAATGCTATCTCGTTCTCCGAGATTCACTCTAGTTAATTAAAAAAGTGATAATTTGTTTGGTGCCGAAACCGAAAAATCGTTCTCCCTAGTTTTTCCCCAGTTTTTCCCGCCGCCCAAGCGTGACGTCACTTGTGTGGAGCGAGGCGCGCGGCCGGCAATCGGGTACGCTCGCGCCCACCTTTCTCGCGTCTAACAGCGAGAAAACCCGGGCGTTCGTGCTATTTGAGGTTGATAATTTATATATTTGCACAAAGTATGGCCTTGGCCTACGTGCATAACTATAAGAAAGTTAAAAGAAAAAAAAGAAAAACGGGAGCAATTATAATTTTCATAAAACCGTTTTTGCTACTCGCTACGCTCAAGCCGCGGCTCGCTAGTTTCTTTATATCGCTAATAAATTCGTTCTCTTTTTATGAGTAGATGGCTGGCGAAGAAAGGTCGAAGAGTCACGCAATACATTTTTTGACGAATTGCCAAAGCACCGCAAGAAATGCTCGGAAAATTGGGTACAGAGGCTCCACATGCTCGTATGATCTGAAGGAACGTGCCATTTGTTTTAGATTTTCTTTTGAAAATTTACTCTTGCAGGCATCAGCATGTCCAACTATTCTTGTGGCATGAATATGCTCCTTGGTGCTTAACTAATTTAGCAAAAGATCTGTAGACCATTTCTGAAAAGCGCTTCTGGTCGATGCCATTTCCAGCGTTCGTGCGTGTGGCGCGTACATTGCTCGCCTTCCCGAAACAATGAACATGTGTGTGCTGGGCTAGGACCTCAGACATGTAGATTGTGATTCTCGTAAACAATCAAATGTATAGAATGGAATTAACTGCTTTCGTATAAATCAGATTGCAGGTTACTGGTCATGAAGATCGTGTTAAAATGACAATTAAAAGAACTTCGTAAACACCAAGTCAAACATCAAGGTGCAATGGAATACGTATAAAATACAGAAATGCACTGTTGATCTCCAAATAAAGAATATTTGCTGGAAGATAGAATAGTGATTGAGGTACAGAAATACATCATAAATATTTTAATTCAAAATGAGTTAACGAAAGTTACTATAAATTTGTACCCGTATTTTTTCTTTTTAGTTTTGGACTAGAATGCAAAGCGTTTAAACACCCATCCACGAGAGCACATGGGAAGGGGGTAATTCTATATAAGATTTCTTTCTTTTTCATAATTAAGTTGGTTTGGCAGAGTTTTCATTTACTGTAAATTCGCATGCTTCCCCTCAACAACGTTAATATTTTGATGATTTACAAAAGATTTTCAGCCCTAAATAAAATTTCTCCGCAATAGAATAAATTAAAGACATTTTCATCACTTCTTCTGCAGAGAATATTGCACGCCAACCGTATTTGACAAACCAGGCAAGGGTCTATCGTATATTAATGGAGCTCGACACCTGCTTCATAAACCTCTATAACAGCAGACAGGGGTAGCAATATGTCGAAAGTCAAGTCTAAATTCAGACTTGAACTTTGTTTAGACGTTTCACTTCTCGTCTTCAACATATCGGCCGCGTGAGTGGACCTCCGAGAGTAGCCCGAGCTAGATTCGACGTCCGAAACAAATATAGTGTTTATAAAAAATAATAAAAAACTGACTGAACCAATTGTGAATAACAAATGTGACTGTGCAAAATGTCGACTATAGTGCTAGATTGTGTACTATATTTCTCGATAATATTAGCGCTCTTCTTTGGACGGATGTCGTAACGGTCACAACCGGCTTGAGTTTGCGCTTGCCGCTCTCGAAGCTGTGCCAGCTGCTGAAGGTTATTCAACTCGCAGCACGCGACTATAAAGTATTCCGAGCAAAAGTGAAAACGTTTCACGTGACACTGGTTCTCTTCGCACACAGCTCGCCCAAAAGCACCTTGACGTGGCTGGCCTCCATTGCCGCCGGGGAACATTTTTTGTTTTCTCCCACATAAGCAGGGGTAAGAAAAGAAGCTTTTTCCCGGCACTTTTTCTACAATCTATCGTGGAGCACAGATTGCTACCCATTGCAAACGAACTTTCAACCTTGAAGCTGAGAAACAATTATCTCGATCGCTGGCGTCCGGAAAGCCGCTTCCCGGCTACCCCAGTCGCTCGTCCGCCTGCACATCCGTGACGTACGCGGGTAGGGAAAAGTATAGATTTTTCATTGTTGCCAGTAGAGAGTCGCCTCCTGGAACCTTCGCTGCCGGCGTATCTTGAAAGTTCAATAACTTCAGGGAAAGTTTTTTTTAAATATTTTGGTTATCAGTTGAGAAAGTGTTATTGATACGGTCTGCAAATTTCCAGCCAAATCGAAGTCTACCGAGAAATCGGCGGAGTTCCCCTCATGAAGTGACGAGTGGCCATGAATGTTGGTATGGCTTGGTTCGTTCCTCACACGCGATCAAGAGTCTTTCTTCTCTTCATTTCGTCAATATAATTTAGTTTGTCACCTCGTGTTAACAATTGAAAAGGCTGAAACACTTGATTTACTCCAAATTGACCCACGAAAAAAGAACTTATTTTTGGCGAAGAGGGATTAGGTATACGAGGCTTAATTGTGCACAATATACAAATGGCGGACTTGTTTTGGTAGGTACGCAATCTTCGAAACCAGGTCACCGTCATCTGCAATTACGAAGGTTACAGGTATGTTTGAAGATAACGTAATAAGGCAGGCGAGCTGGTTAAAGTTCAACATTTCTAAAACCCAACACCAAAGAGGGGACAAACACAAGATGTCTGAGACGTCTTGTGTTTGTTTCCACTTTTTAGCCTCGGTCTTGGGTTTTAAAAATGTTTACACGTATGTTGCTTTGTTCTCGTCAATATTCCACGGAGAGCATAGTATATAGAAGTTCAACGAATGTGTCTCCAAGTGAAACGCACTGGTACAGTCAATATGGCGTCGCTCAAACAAGCGTGGGTCAGTGCAGCAAACATGTTTAAAAAATGAATGGTGCGCCCACTTGACCGTAGCACCCTTCCACAAACAATTTTTGCACCCCTTCAAACATGAAGGGTGCAGCATCACCCTTTTTTTGCGATTAAAACACTCCTTTCTACAGCTTGATATTCTTACGTGTGCGTGTATGAAATGTTTTGCCGCGAGCCAAATACTAAAATGTAGCTGCGAAGGTGGTTGGACAGCGAAGCTGTGGTATCACCTGCAGCGATTGGCCACTGCACTATAGACTCTGTTTACTGCAAACGCCATCAGGTGGTGCTCCAGTCTTAGACGGCCCAGAGAACTTCCAGTTTATAAAAATAATGAATAAAGGCCACCTTAACACCGCTGCTTGAAATGTAGAAAAAATTGTGTCACCTGTATGTTTATACAGTGTTCATGTATGTTGGTACGCCTCAGCGGGTGACCTGTCTCTTAGCTGTAGATGAGAAATTGAGTCATGCAGTACAACCACTAACCTGTTTTTTTAACGTGCATCACGCAGTAGTGATGACGCGAACGCGTGCCGGTACGAAACTCATCCAGATCGAAACGGGCGGAGGTGGGGATCGAATCCAGGAGGTTCTGTATCGCAAGCTTTTGCTCGACGCTCCGAGCCGAGACGCCTTAGCCTACTCGGCCACCGATTCCCCTCTCCCTGCGCATACGCTGCGACGCCCTTTATCAGCGGCGGAGCGCCGCTCGCGTGGTAAGTTGCCCTTGGCCCCCCCGCGGTGCAAATGACCGCTCACGATTTGGCAGAGGGGCAACCCGGGCCAACGCCTTGGCTCATCAGGTTGCCCTCAAGTTTATGTTCCTGTTTTGAGTGGGAGACTAATCTGCTTCGATTCTTTATTCAACAGTAATGGTCTTTATATATTAGGAGGTTTACTACTGTCTTTCAATCAGTTAACTTTGCATTATAGAGTACACCTAACGGTGCCATCAAGGGCAAACACATTCGTTTTTATTTGATTATGTCTTTCAAAGTTTAGATAATATTTGGCTGAGGCTGGAAATTCAATGTCGTTAAAATTTATCTCATTCTGATAATCCTCATATTTGAAAACTCTATCAGCATGATCGTTTGCAGGGTGTAATGCTTAGATTTCAGTCATTTAACGAATTTTGTCCCTATTTTCAACATTAATTACAACCTCCTTAGCCTTTATATCACCGGGTAGAGGGATGTATGTTGCCTCTTTCAATTGTTGAAATTTAGTGAGAGCCATATTCAATCCAATTACTTTTCAAAATTTCCAACCGGATCCTTCCAATTCAATTTCTCGAAATTTGATGAAAATTTTAATCTTTTTTTTTGCCAATCTGGGCTATCCATGATATCAATCGTAGGAAGGACTCCATAATTAATGATCTGGTATTCTTTCTATATTTTAACGTATAGACGAATATTTAAATGAATTATCTTTTTCAATGCCACACTTTCGAGTACCTTTCGCACGACCTTCTCTTTAATGGACTCAAGAAATTCATTAGTGGTAAAGAATTCATGGAGGTTCTCATGTCATACATACACGTCACCTATAAGGACCTCCGATTTCAGTTCAAAATTTCTATGTCCCTTTGAAATCCGTTCATGGAGGTCTTTGTAGGATCGATTAATCCACTGACCACAGGTACACTTTATATTTATACTTTTTTTGTGGTTTTGCGAAGAAATATTTGCTAAATACGGAATGAAAGGGTAGACGTTTTTCGTAGTCATCGTTTCTAATAATTTCATGAATTATTTGTTCCCTTCTTCTTCTTTAGGGATATTATGTTCAGCTACTTGGCCAGAGGCCAGAGGTGCTTGAGCGGGAGATCTTTTATTGTGGATTTCATTTATAAGAGGAAATGCTTTAATTTTGGTGAAATAGTCTTATTCAAATTGAAAACGTTTTACATAATACAGCCCGTTTTTCGAGACTATTGAAAGAGATACATTCTCCGTCGGCGTATTGGTTCCGCAGCAATGATAAGATAATCGAGACCGACGACGACGCCCTGGTTTTCTTAAGTTGTCAGTCACTCTAACACGCTTCGAGCGTATTAGCGACGGGTGTGTTAACGTTTGGAAAATACACCACATCGATAAGCGTCGGGTTTACTTGTATACTGGGGTCAATACGCGGGAAGCAATTTTATATATGTGGTATTTTATGTTGCGTAGGGCATACACCTTCCTGTTCTAACCTTTCCCGACTCTTCGTTTCCCAGGTATAATTAGCAGATGAAAGATTAATCACTTTTTATTGGGGCGCCGGTTACGCTCAGGAATGCCCATTCTTGCTTGGCAATTTTCACCCTATTCAAATTACTTAGTAAACTGACAAATCGTCTATTATGTTATGCGTGGGCCCATATATAATTCAGTTTCAGTAGTTTCTTTTCACCTAAACTCTCAAAGATTGCACGACATATGTTGATGTAGAACGAAACATTTCGAGAGTGATTCACATTGACAATGCCTTATTTTTCAGAAATAACTAGCGGTAAACTACCTTCTGACCAAAACAAGTAATGCACTTGAAATCATTTTTTTTTTGTTTATTTAATAAATCCAAAATGGTCTCGTCATTAAAAATATTTGGACACAATATGTTTGGGATCGTCACTACACAGTGAGTTCTGTAACATTTGTGGACGTGATATTATGGTCCCCAGCATCTGTGTCCATGGCGACAGGTAATTCGGAGTTTGTGTAGTTCAGCTTCCCAATGACGAACGAGAGCCGATCACCGACTTCAACCTGAAAAAAAAACAGACATAACATATTTTAACCTGAAAGTCACCCCTATGCAGGGGCGGAGCCAGAACTCTGCTTTGTTTTGTTTTTTTTTTGGGGGGGGGGGGGTGGGATTTGTAAGGAAACTATTCTCTCATTTTTTCTTGGGCATCGGGGGGTCCTCCCATGTCAAATTGCCCTCCGAAAAGGGGGGAGGGGGTAATTAGACTCGAGAAAGAAAACGAGAAATGACGGACAACCACAAACTTCCACTTTGTTTGGGCCGACCTTGTTTGAGGAAGGGGGGGCGGACGCCCCCATCGGCCCCCTACCTTGGATCCGCCCCTGCCCCTGTGCTAATTGGAGTCGCATTAAAACTTCTTACGCCAAGACGTTGTGATTATTGTACGCTCCACTTAAGCACATTTGTTTTGTTCGTTTCGTAACATAAAAAATATTTTTTCTTTTTACGGCGAAATGTTCAACCACAAAAACCAAAAGTATCTATTTTGTTGTAGAATAAAAGGATGCCCAGCAATTTCTTTAGGATTAAAGATTCATAATAGTCTTCCAGGCATGGTTTGTGATGAGCATAATTAAATAAGTCTGAAAGATACAGGTACAAATTACATCACCAAATAAATAAGACAGTAGATATTTCACTGAAATTTTCGACAATTGCGTAAGTGTTGCAACTTTTATTTCCATCTCACCACTGACCGCCAGGTATTGAGGTAGAAAAAAGACGTACCAATTTATATGTTTTATATTACATGAACTTGAGAGACTTTTGAATGTAATTGATATTCCAATGAAACGATAAAAATTGCATGACTATAAAAGGTCTATACATGATACTTTTCTGTTCTCTGCTACTTCAAAAATTTGCAGTACAAAACCAACATTTTCTTTTCGTAGCCCTACAACGGCGCAATCGTCGAAGATACGAAGCAATTCACATAATAGCGAACCCAAATGTCGCAAGTGGTACCGCGTGCACACAATATTATGCAATCTTCCTTTTCTTAAACGTGATTCTCTGGATTGGCTTGGGTGGCTCAAATCATCAACTGCGATCTATCCTAGAGTTACAAGATAAATTGGCAACTCTAATAGCATGCATCTTATCCTCTTATACTGCTTTACATTTTGGTCACCAGGCCGCTTCCGTTTTTCTTTTTTATGCACAATCGAATAGGCGCTAGCTTCCCGTTTCTCTCATTTACGTCCCGCCCGCTGGATGGCGCCGCCTCCTCCGGAGTTGTATACCGTGCTAATGTGGCAATTTGGGACAGTTGGTTGCGTGGTGTGCATAGATTACAGCGTGCCTCCAACTGCTCTGTATGGGTCACGTGATGTATGGGCTATGTTTGCAGCACGAGCTGCGAGAAGGTGACGAAAGCGTTGATCATCTGTAAGCGGTTCCTGCTCTCCGTTCGCTTTACATTTTGCCCCGCGACAATGCAAAGCACGCGCAGTTGAAACTAATTTTCGCAGAAGGAGTCCGCCAATAAATTGCAAACGATCTCCACTGTTTGAGTTGCTTTCTCTCTTAAATATCGGCCGTCAAGAGTTGTTAATCGACCCTCTTTTAATTGATTACAAAATCATCCTATTTAAGTATTGTTCTGTTTTCTGTAAACGTAACAAACAGCTCTTGGCTTTGTAGGTGCCTATTTTGCAAAACTAGAAGCAAAATAGCAGAACACTTAAAATAACAACGAAAATAGCCAAAAGTAGAACAGACCAAAGGAAATGCTATTAAGGTTGCAACGAGCTCGTTTTAAACGATACGAATGGACAAAATAGGTATAGAATCCGTTTTTTTTTTCATAGTTGTCAAGAAGCTGTCAATGTGCCACTGGGGACGCGATGGCGAAAAACTCACCACGGTAAAATAGTTGAGCACGTTGGTAAAACGTATCTAGGAGAAACCAGCTGAACAAACCAACCATACAAATAAAAGGAGAACGTAAGAGACGCATTAAACCGCTGACTACCAACTGCGTTTAATGACACACTTCATCTTCATCGACTGGCTAAGATCGATCAAAACATAGCTTGCTTCACGTTGTCTTTTTTTCCATTTTTAGTACGTGCTCTAAAACATGCTTTTAAACTAGGACATCCTGCTCGTTTGTCTACTTGTGGGCAGTACTTCCACCACCCAAGAACATACTCTCTCCTCCGGTTAAGGTCACATGTTGCCTTTCTCTTCTATGGTTAAAACTTCCAAAACCTCACGCGCACACCGGTTTCGATAGTGGCCTGTGATAGTAACTTTGTGTAAGTTTGCCTTGCACTTGCAGTCGCGGCAATGTAGGGCCAAGTGACCTGCTGCCGTCAAGTTCTTTACACTATTGGCATGTGCTCGAGTCGTGTCGTTTATACACCGCCCGGTCTGTCCGATGTAACAGCGGCCGCATGTCAGGGGTATGTGGTAAATAACCTCCTTGCGGCACTGGGCGTAAACGGTCCTGTGATTGGTGCCACACCCATTGCTTTTGCCGGTTTGTCCCTGATTAACCTTGCGGCACAACGAATAAGCCTTATTCGGTGCCAAAGACAGCACTTGTATCTCGTGCCACTTTGCCAAATTTTTAACTTATGTGTAGTCCCATTAATGTATGGGACAACCACAAAATTTCTTCCTTCCTTCTCTTGCTGTGTGGTAGGGTCGCCGTGTTCAAATATCGTCTTGGTGGTGCGGCAAATTCTTTCGCACACGGAGGCAACTACGCGTCGTGGGTAGCCCGCATGCTTGAGTCTGGATATTTGTAACCCGAAGCTTCGGGAGATCTGATGCTCACATGAATTGTTCAAGCTAGAAAACAGAGCTGTGACAGATACTGCCTGCTTAACAGTTTTTGAATGCTCCGACGAGAAGGGGAGAAACCCTTCTCCTGAACGGGCAAAGGATAAACGTGCATAGGCATAGGTCACGTGACGTTTATTTCCACTCGCATTTTTGCACGGAAAAATAAACGCATCAATGGACGTGACATTGGCATCGGGAATCTTGATAATAATCCTATCATGCTTTAAAACACACGAAGAAGCCCAGTGCCACTATTTAAAACTCTTTCGCATGCGTGTATAACTCTAATATCATCATAAAGTTCTGACTTTGAGATTGCTGATGCATTCAATCATCGACGCTACATTGCTAATATATGTATCCTGTGGCTTTGTGTGTATCACAGGCAAAAAAAGAATAGATGAAAGCCTTGGAACAGAAATAGACTTACGACGACGACTGGAAGCTGCGACGTGTCTGGATTTCCGCGCTCATCCAGTCCGGCTGGTTGTTCCTTAGGGGGTCGGCACGTCAGTTGGGCTCGTGACAACGATGTAACGTTGCAGAGGGCTGTTCCGACTCGAACAACCACATCGTCAACTTCGGATGCCCGGTCTAGATTTTCTCCCTGAAAAGAGAAGCAAGACGTAAAAACATTGGCAAAAAAACGGTCGATCACGAAGTGTACAGCTTACACCTAGAAATCACTTTCACTCTACCAGGGACTTAAAGGTAGGCACTCGGCGTGAAAGTTGGCGAGGTCATCAGCCACCGCTATTGGCCAACGCCGCACTGCGATTTGAAAGATAATAAGGTCACGCTCGGCTCTGGCCAACTGCGGCTGTCCGAGATATCGTCATCTGTCTAGACAAGTGTCCTACCGAGAGCACCAGTATGTGAAGAAAGGTTAAAATTCCTTGGAATAATAACGCTGAAGTAACCCCGCTCCGCCTGGTCTGTAGTATTAACCGCTCAGACCGATTTAAAAAGAGGTATATTACTAACGTTATCGGGATTAAGAATGTGCTGTTTATTTCTCTACCAAGTCAAATAATATTAGATTGCTTTATTAGTAGGAAGGTAGAGGATAATTGTGAATTCCGCAAGTGTATCCGGATAAGAAGTCACTATTTATCACTTGTCCGTGAGATACAGTCCAACTCGCGCATAGCTAGATGCTATCACACTTGTCAAGTTATCCGGCCTATGAATACGAAAGCCGGAAAGGCTGATGATGCTGACACTAACATTCCATGAGCCGGCATCGGCGTGCGTGCTCAGCGAATGCGTAGAGAAGCGCTCTAAGCGGATTAAAAGGAACCGAGCTTGACTGCAGAAGACTTCTTCCACCAAGACTTCGATTTTAGGTGATGGTTCCGGCGTAATTGGGATCCAGGCCAACACCCCCTAGAATAATCAAAGCCTATGCCCCCATACGCTGACGTCATCAGAGTGCGATCGAGCGAGGGCTCTAACGTTATCGCGGAATTATCGCGGAGGGGGTACCCCTTACCTCCCCCCCACCCCCCTTTTCCATTCTCTCCCTAGCCGACAGACAACCACGGTCTTCTGCAAGGAAGACAATAGTTTTATCTCCTTCCTCTCCTAAAGTGCGAGGGGAGCAGCGCTGGGGCAAGTTTAAAGATGGACAGGATACTTGAGAGGAGTGAGTGAGCAAAAGTGGAAAGCTTGAGGTGTACTTTGGTTTCTAAGACCGCCATTCGTCGTTTGAAGCCCCATCTAACGGCTGCATTTGAAAACTGAATTTTTTTTAGACGCTACGGTGATGCGTCATCTAGACGCTGTGCTGCGAAACATGTATAACTGTGTTTACTATAGAGGGTATTCACTGGACGCCATATTTGTGGGCGATGTTTAGAGCGCATGTTCAGAACGAGCTCACGATAATAGACTGTTAGGACCAGCAACCTTAATGGTGCGGAATGCACGTTGCAATAGAACTGAGGAAGCTCGCTGTTAGCACGCGCTCATCAGTTGCGCACACAGCTATGGCCGCCAGTGAATATTCTCTATAGTAGCCATCCCCCCAAGAAGCGGTGGCGCGTCGAGAGGCGTGAGGCGGACCTTGGGGTGTGAGGGGATACATACTGTTCGTGGAAGGATTGTGTATGGGCAGAAACCGTAGCTGAGTTGACAAATCAGCTTGGCAGACACAGATTGAACATGATTGCTGCGTCAGCGTTTGGCTGGGACTCGTGTCCAAGCAACGCGTCGAAGGGCGCTCCGGTATCGGGCTCGGGTCTAATTTTTGAGTTGCCGCTATGGCCGACTGTGACGACTCTCCTGAAAGGAAAAGGATGACGTTTGCAAACTTTGATAATTCTAGGTGGTGTTGGCCGGTCATGGGCCGGCATTGCAACATATCGACAGGCGGAAGCTAACCAATGAAATCCGCATCTGCCAGCTAAAGACATTCGAAACATGTGACGTTCTTTTTGCTACAGACGAAGTGTCTTTATGCTCAACACGAAGTTATCGGTGTGAAATTGATCATGATGTTAACATGCTAAACGTCGTGCCCAATGTCCCACCGCAGATTGCACACTCCTTTGTTTGACGAAAGCGGTTTTTCGACATTGTCACCAAGCTCTACTCGATATCGCACTCACTTATACATCAGGCGGTATGCAGAGACGTATGCTCTAAAGATATGCAAAGATTGATGTCGAGATGACATATTATCATATAGTTAGGACGAAAAACAAATTTGAATGCATCTTAAATGTAAGTACCACGAGGGAAGGCGCGCTCTGCACAACCTGTTTTCAGCTGCTCTGCGTTCTAGTGAGCTGAGATGGACTCGACGTACATAGAATACGTACGACGGTCTCGTGGTTAATGACGCGTGGGGCCACATCATGTTACTTGACATCACGCCAAGCGGAAAAGTGCTACGTAACGTCAGTGACGCCAAGACAAGACACCGTGACGGAACTGGAGTCGGGAAAGGTTACGGTTTCACCCTGTGGCATTCGTGACGTTGCTTGACTGCACGTTATTTGGTCACGTGATTAGGATCACTTGACCTGGTCATGCTGACACCATCACATGACCACTGTCTCGCCGTTCACGTGCCATGACTACCGTCAAGATTACTACATTGCGTGACCACCGTCCGCTAAATTCGGCAGGCGATATTTGGTCGTCAAATTTCGCTGTACAGAAGTCCGTTAGATGTGTGACGGATTTTCGCTACGGTTTTGTGTATTGTGACAGTTTTCTGTCGCGGTTCTTTGTGGCGTCATGTCACAGTTTTCTGAGATATTTCGGGGATGCCGTGACCGCAGTATTTGGCAACATAAAGATGGGCAAGTAGCGAGTGCTTGCGCAAGCAAGAAAGGGTGCTGTGGCATCTTTAAGAAAATAAAAGGCGTCTGATCATGCAAACCAACTGCTTGTTTCCGTACCCATTGTTTAAATGTATTATATAACACCCACTACTTAGACTCTAAACGAAAAGTTTATATAAAATATCTGTGAAATTTTCCCATTGCGCGACACATTTAGGGTTAGCAAAAAATTCTAGATGTTTTTTTTTTACATTTTATTTTGGGTCAATGTCTTTGAACTGCAAGTATGTTTCGGAAGCGACTGTAACTTATTATCTCTCTCACCATATAAATATTGCACTGTTGGGTTTTCGTGGAAACCATTTTGTTTTCTTCTGACATGAATGTCATTTCAACGCATGAAATATAGCTATTGGAACATGTTGATAGCAACTGATGTGCCTTTCAATTTGTTTCACACATTAATAGAGACTTTTGAACTTGTGATTGGATGGAAAGTTACAAACAAATGTTTTTCGCGGAACTATTCAGGTGTTATGTTTGGTCTGAGACGCTCAGAGGGCATACTGACAACACTGAAAACGTGACGTCAGGTGCTGTAAAAAGGCTCAACATGCAGAAATACAGCTTGCTCTCGACGGGTTTCTATACGTGTGATGGTGCGAAATAAATTCTACTTAAACTTACGCATGCAAAAGGAATGAAAAGAGTACAAGCTCAAGATGGTGTTTTCATTTATAGTTATATTAAGTGCATTTTTCCTTTAGTTATATTTTTTTAGAGTTTACATAGGTATGTAACGTGCGACATCAACCTACTAATGAGCGCGGACAAAAAGTGTGAATCTTCGTTTTGGACTACATTATTTTGCCGTTTGCTCAAGAGCTATTTTACATTTAGAGATAATAGCATTCAGGGAAATATAAAGCCTGTGTTTTCCGAAAATATGTTTAGTTTGTGTGGTACCCCTTTAAAAGACAAAGCCGTAATTAAGAATTAATCTAACAAGTATTTGAAGACTTGTCAGACTCACCGCGATCACCAGGTAGTCACTCTTGAACTCTTGAACGTGTCCTTCTTCAGAGAAAGGCAGGTATACTGGATCGCGAAACATCTGGAATGCTTTGAAGCCTCTGTTTGCCACCAGATTCTGTCCGCTTTCAGCTGCGTCCATACGAACACCGTACTCCAGTTCCAAGGGAACGGCGGGATCCTCTTCAAAGGGAAGGTTTTCTTTGGAAACTGCGGGGCTCCGACACTTCAAGTGCTGGGGTGACTCCGGGACACATTTCTTTAAACCAAAGAAAGGAAAAACACACTAAATTAACGCCTTCATAAAAACATGAAAGTCATTTACAACTCCCTGTAACACCAAATTAGAACGCAGCTCATGAGGAGGAGGAGGGAAGGGTACTGAGGGGAGGGTATACCCCACCTCTCTTCTCCTCACCTTTTCATCCTGTCTGCTACTCCTCCCTCCGAGCGGCGTCGGCGTCGCCGTCCCAGTCAGCATAACCGTGAGGTCGCGTGACCCTCGCGACGCCACGTGACCCTCGTGATCTCACGGGGGCCACGTGACGTCACCGGGGTCATGTGACCTCACGGGGGTCACATGACCTCACGGGGGTTACGTGACGTCACGGGTGTTACGTGACTTCACGGGGGTCACGTGACGTCACCGGGGTCACGTGACCTCACGGTTACGGCAACGCCAACGCCGCTCAAGCCGGAAACGGGCGCCTAAGAGCTGCGCTCTAAAAAAAAATCAAATGGCCCTACTGGAAGAAACTGTACACACCCATACAACCGCTACTCAAGATTCGTTTCACCGGAATAAAAAAATAATAAAAGTAAGTGATTAAATTCGCTACTTTTGGGTTATTCTATCTAAAATGGAACATAGAAATCAACGCCTGCACTTAGCAATCTAAACTTTTCGTCAAAGGTGTATTTCACAGGTCGGTTTTTTTCTTGTAAAATTACAACACGCAGTTCTCTTTCTGTAACAAATAAGGCCAAGAAACTTGCCAGGGTTTGCGGCGGGCAGCGACTCAGACGACAGGGGTTCAGAAGCGGGGTGTGTTTGGTGTTCGTATTGATAGATGGCACTACCTCCTTATTCCGACGGCTCGCGACCACCGTGGTTTATTAAAATAAACATACGGTAATCTATTTGAAATGTTCCTTCAATTAAAAAATAAATGCAGACGATAGAAGCAAAACTTCTAAAAAAACGCGTCTGCATAACGGTGGCGCTTTTGCTGCCAACGAATTTCGTCTGCGTGTCGTCTGCTTTCTTTCGCTGGTCGGCTGCAGCTTCGGACGCTGCTCCCGGCGCCATCTATCAATACGAATGCCAAACATACCCCTGTCGTCTGCGTCGCTGCCCGCCGTAGACCCTGACAAGTTTCTTGCTCTTATTTTTTACAGAAAGAAAACTACGCTCTGTAATTTTACAAGAAAAAAACGACCTGTGAATTACACCTTTAAAGAAAAGTTTAGATTGCTTCGTGCAGGCGTCGATTTTTACGGTCCATTTTAAGTCAAGCCTGGTGACTTGTACTACCCTATATATTACAACAGTCACCAACATATGTTGGTGACTCATGCTAAGCCTAGTCTAGGCTTGTTAGATTTTTTTTCTATGTGTGTGTGCATAGCTGGCGCGTGCACTAAGCTATTTTTCCTTGTGACCCACTATGTCCGTAGCATACCTTCAGTTCACATATTTTCATATTTTTCTGCATTCAATATTCCACAAGTGTTTCGTGTAAGTTTGACGAGCACTGTACAATTGCGAGAAACGCTGACTGCGTTTAGTGCTAAACATTATACCACGCAAAACGTAAAATGACGTTATTGTTTTTTGTTTGTTCTTTGTACAACGACGTGTTGTAGGAAAGCTGTAAAAAGTTTCCCAATACCTGTCCTCGTATCTGAGGTCAACTCACTCCCAGACCCGTTAGCGACACCAGATATAGACGCAACACGGCGCTTAAATGCATGAAGCAGCATTTCAAAACGCGTTAAATTTTTTGTCAATCCCAAAAAAGAGCTTTTTCGAAGTGGAAAGGGGGACGACTGGTGCGGCCTAGCCACGCAATGTTTTTTAGACAAGCTCGAAGTCTCTTTTGATACTAAGCATCATGAAAGCACTGAACGTGCCGGTCTTGGTGTATGCCTCGCGTCACCGATTAGGCTTCGACATCTGAGAACTTTGCCTATTTTTGTTTCTGTTTCTGATTTTCTTTTTTATTGATTTCTTAGATAACAAAAATAAGTATAGGTTTATCGTATTGATAAGTTATTTGTGGTTTTGAATCCTAATATATATTTTTTTTAATTTCAAACATTTTTTTCTATCGTATGTTTAAACAATTTGTGGCAGTCGAAGGCTATGTGCATGTGTTTTCTTTATACATTTTGTAGTTGTAAATATGTCTGGCTGTGTACAACCTATGGCTTTGATGTTGTTTAAAATGCTTAGGTTTTAATTTCCAACTTTATTACGCGCATTATTAACTTAAGCATTATTAACTGTAAGCCTTTCTACGCATTATAAACGATTGTGTTTACTACACGTTTGTTTCGCATCTAAAATATGCAATACCTTTCAATTGGTTTAGAGTACTTATTTACCGCAACTTTTAGTATAATTCTTATAGTTTTATTATACCGAATTTTGTCTGCTTGTCGCCCCTTTTTGCAACCAAGGGATGGTTAAAGCCACATCAGGTACCAACTCATGTCGCCGTAGGCCCATTACGCGGTACCGTACCGCAGACACGAATAAAAAAAATCCAGGGATTAGAAGCCTTTGTAGAACAGAACAGCAAGGGCGCAAAACTGAAACGGTGCAAACAGAACCGGTGCCCACTGTTAACGTCAGACGCCGCATACCTATGACGCCTGAAACGTGTCTCCGACTTGTGCGTTTACCACGCCTTAAAATACCTCGATTTCCGCCTGATGCTTTCACGGGAATGCCATGTTGTTTCAGGCCGCGACCCTGGCGGTGTTCAAATCTGCGTTGGTTGATGTGGCGGACGCCTGTACCGCTGCGGGTCTCTCTCCCGTTATACAGCCCACCAACGCTTCGTCCGCTGTTGGGACGCAGCGACGACAGCGACACTTGCGTTCGGTCTTGATTTTCGTCTGCATTTCTACGACCAACCGCCAGGATCGCGACGTCCAAAAAATCGCACTACGGCTTCGGTTACGTCTTTTGTTGGCACCTCGGGGCCACGTTTGATGCATGGGTGCAAGAGGGCGATACACACACAAGTAGCAGATGCATTTCATGCCCCGTAATATAACCATTCATATTTTGAGAAAAAAAAAATATTTTACGTACCCCATAATGCCTTTGAGATTCCACTGTTACGTACAGAGCAGGTTCTCGTACGACATCCAAATTCCGTCCTTTAACATTCACCGTCAGTCCTCCGCTAAGAAACGTGAATACGTAATGATTTCACACAATATATTTGTATATCCTATGGAAGCGGTTTCGTATTTCTTACCTAGGGATTCCGCGTGCTGGAGTTCCTGCATAGGCGGACTCTACAGAATCAATAGAGGGGTCTTCAACAAACGTGAACATGTACTCTCCAAGCTCTCGCCGGCCGTCGTCAAATTTTACCACAAGGCGTCCTTGTCCTGCCATGGGTGCGTGAGAAGTTCTACATGTCAGTAAATCATCTTGCCGCCTGCAAAACAAAAAAAGAACACTTATCACCACAAATGTTTTTAGGCAAAAAAGATGCGTCTTATTATTCGTGATGTTGCAAGAAAATATGTCCTGGCAACCCGAGTTAAAATAACACTTCCTATAATGTTTTAGTACATTACTTTTATAACTAAAAATTCAACCTGTTTGGTAACCGATATCTTTGGCGGCCTTACGTGAAGGACCAGTGCGTGCAGTGAGACCTAAAGCGAAGCAGGAGCTCTATCGCAATATGCCGTGACTCATACAATTGCACGTAGAATTTTACTCCGCTAGCCCGTGACGCATTCAAACAGAACCCGGCGCACTGATAATTTTATTTGTATCATATTTTTATGGTCAGAAATGGGAAATCCTGACGAAGTAAACTTTTCCGCTCTTCCGAGTTAACTTTGTCAGGGTTTCTACTTTATCACCAGGAAAAATTAAGCATGCCGTCAGCACGAAAGGCTTAACGTGAAAATGGTTTTTTCGAGTAATGCATCGTAGTATACTACACGCAAGCTCATGGATTGCTGTATTGAGCGGATGTCTATCAGTTTTGTAATACAGTCATTTATATGCCAAAATGTTTTTAAAAATCCCTTTGATGCGGGTGATGTTGCTTAAGCGCAATGCTTTTCCGGGACGTCTATTTCGAGCAAACGAAAGCAGGGTAATTTCGTGGCATTGAGGTGGACTATTCGAAGAGGCACTGTGGACAATCAATACACCGAAGGAGATTAAAGCGAGCTATGCGAGTTTGAGCTTTTACCTCGAATCTTTTTTTTTTTTTCTATATTGCACTTTTCATACAATGCCATTTATTGCGGAAAATTAACGTATCGATATTCTTCATACTGCATTTGTTTCGATGCACCTCATTTCGTACATATTTTACTGACTTTTTTAAATTTTGTTTTTAGACTAAAACTACTTTCACTTCTTTCCTTGCTTTTCTTGCAAGTGCATTCATATGACAGTTTTACGACATCGCTGTACACTGTTTTACGTTAAGTCCGATCGCAGACGATGCTGCCATCAGATGGAATCAGTCAATCAGCATCAAAAGGGCATTGTCACGACGCTCGTCAACTTTTCGCGTTTTCTATATCATCGGCTAAACCAATCAAGCAGGAGAAAAGTGCACGATCACGGTCCATTCACTGTCCCAAGCAGCACCGAGTTGGCCAGTCATTGACCAATGGCTGGCAATGGTCCTTTGGTCAGTGGCCAGACAGTGGGCAGCCATTGTCCAATGACTGGCCTTTCTACTTCCACTGGCCAATTAGCATTGGCCATCAGCCATCGGCCAAGCAGTGGCCGGTGAATGGCCATTCTTTGGCCATTGGCCAAAAAGACCATCCCCAGGCGTTGGCCAATGCTTGGCAAAAATCCGTCCTTCGTAGGGTGCTTAATTGATTTATCTAGAGTTAGCGAACTCACGAGAAAGACCAGAGACATGACGACGCACGTTTGGCCCTGCTTGTTGAATCCGTCGGATTCTATTGCCGGCTGCGTTCGGACTTGAAGTGAAACGGGGTAGAGCCCCATTTGTGTGTTTATGTTTTTCTCTTTTCATGGAAGTACAAAACGGTAGCTTTATAGGGTCAACCAACCCCAGAAGCCGCGTACGCACGAAATGTGTAAGTCGGTCAGCCCATAACCGCCAAACAATCTTGAAAAAAAAAATGCAATTGGTGCCAGAGATTGCACCCCGGTCACCGGCGTGGAAGTGGAGTGGGTCAATGACTGAGCTATGAACCCTGCACTTTCTTAAAATAGCTTTATTACATCTATGGACCCTGCACGCAGGAATGAGAGGAGCAGAAGCAGGTGGTATGGGATAGCACGCCTGGAGCAGAGTAGGGAGAAAGGGCAAGAAAGAGAGGAGAGGTGGTGTAGAAAGAGCGCGCGGAACGAGGAGGAGCGGAAAGGGCAGGGAAGCCTGTTTCCGCTATCTTGGTGACCCGGAAAATTCAGCGAAGAGGCTTTTCATCCGGGTGGTGGTGAAGGGAAGGGCGCGGAACGTCACAAAGGAAAAATGGTCGGAGGTAATTTATTTTCGCGTAAAACCCCGCACTCGGCACCTCTTGAACTAAGAGCGCCACACACCCCAGTCACTGAAAGACTAAGGGTTATCCTATTCTAGTCACCACCCGAACTAAGGTCACCACCAACCCTATAAAACTACCGAATTTAAACGCTTTTCGCAGAATGACCGAACATGCAACCAATTTGTTTTTATTGTTCTTCGTGTATTCTCACAGACGATATGGAAACGGCCAACCGAATCCCCAGCTTACATGGCCTACCGCGCTATCCATCAGAAGGAAGAGCAAACATCATCGAGGCTTCAGAGGCTGTTTAATTTATGTCGTCACTTCCCGCTGACCAGCAATCGCTGAGCTCATGCTGGTTTCGCCGAATATAGAGGCCTTCTGCGACAAAAGGCCAAGTAGAGAGTGGCTGAATCCACGAGGTCGGCGAGTTGACCGGTCAGTTCCTGGGCGATTGATAATACGGTCGCACGACAAATGACGATGAGCGCTACTATTTTATTTCACAAAGCACTAGTACTACTCGTGTCGGCTTTGGAATTCCGCTCAATAACACAATTATTCCGATGATAGCTCAACGTTCTTGAGTTAAATGGCACTGATGAACATTAGAGCCACGCGCTCGTCTGGGCGCACATCATCCGCGACTGTACAGTCTCCACCAATACAAAAGGTAAACCAGTTGCGCGTGGCCGAGACGATGGCCGGCAGTGGCAGGGCGCGTGCTGTAAACAGGTCATATCGCTGACAGGGTAGCAAAACTCGGTAACTCCGCCTCCTGAATCGGCGCGCTGTGTCTATGGCCCTTCCCTTCCTTCGGAGCGACGTGGAGTGTCCAGGCGTGCAAGCAGCGCACCCCCCCCCCCCCCCCCCCCTCTAATCCGAAGTTTCGGCGACTCGCTGTGAGTGGGATCTTTAGCGTGGAAGGGGCAGTACTTGGGCTAGTATGTAACTCATTTTAGACGATACTCACTTGGTTAAATGGCACGGCACGCCACCCACAGTGATTTCGACTGTGCTGCCAGTCTTGAGGAAAGCTCCTCGAATTTCAATATCTGTGCCTCCAGATTTTGGCCCTTTGTCCGGAGTTATTGAGACGATTGTGGGGTCCTTGAAGACAAAAATGAAAATGGAAATAATTGTATTATATGCAGGCTCATCAACTCATAATCAAAAGGTATTTTACCTTATTAGATGTAGAACGTATTGGTTGACAGCTTAAATATCAACAAAACAGCTCAATCACTTTTTGTTTTCTGGTGAGCGATGTGGTTTACCTTGTCTTTTTGTTTTGTTCTGCATACATTCGGAGTAAATTATATACATAACTACAAGCGAACGTTAAATATTAGAAGACCTAGCTTGTTACTCGAGCTTTGTGCGGCCAGTCAATTCGCCTTTTTGTCACCAGAAGAGAGCCATAAACTTTTTTCGACCTTAGGTTCGAAGTTCAAATGAAGGTTTAAAAATGTTGGGAACGTTTTAACTTTTTCAATGTACTACATAACACGTTCAAAATGTTGTTAATGCTCGTGTTTGTTGCGCTAAGACATTTGACGATTTTCGAGCTTTCAAACCTGCGATGCTTAGAAATTCCACCAGCTTCGAACTTCCATAGAAAAGTTGGACAAAGTTCGAACCAACCTACCTCCAAAGATTTATGGTAATAAATTTAAATACCACAAATAGCTAAATGTTTGGAGTGAAGTGAAAATATCCCTGAAACGTTTGCGTCCCACTTTGGCATGGCACCGGTCCCTGGGCCTCGTCCCTCGTGGTCAAAAATGTTACAGCGCCAGCTGTCGTATTTCATTTTACCTGAAGTCCAGACGCAGCGGATGCTACGAGTTGATAGGACCAGCATCAAAAGCGCACTATAATGGTGTTTTTTTATCTTTATGCACGTTTTCTGTCATCACTGGACCAATCGTAAACATATGACGAATTAGATAGCGAAACATGACAAGGAAAACTAGAAGATGGAGATAGGACAGAGCGGTACTATCAACTGACGTTTAATACTTCAGGGGCTCTAAACTCGTCAAACACAAAGTTAGAGCCAAAAGTTTGCTGAGCGCGCTGATCGGACGCCGGCGAAAAAAACGCGAAGTCATCGTCGTGATTGTGAAATCGTTGCGCTCCGTCAACTTCTGCCCCAACTTTATGTTTGACGATTTTATGGCTTCTAAAAGAGAAAGATAAAAAATGTGAAGACTGCTACCTATAAACAAAAGAATGGAAATCCAAACCTCAGCTACACCAGCGGTGGGTCCATTTTTGCGTTATTATAAAAGCAAATTTCTAAAGTTATACAGCTGTATGTAATGCAATATTGAAAAATCTAAAATAAGCTTCGACGAAGAAATTTTCAAATGCTCAACAGTGATTATAATAAAAAAGACATCCGTAAAATATTTAATTAAATATTAGATATAATTAAGGATCTTCAAGAAAGAAAGTTAAGTTAGTAAAGTTATTTTTGTGTTCAAGCCATGGACGGCGCAGTGATGCAGGCATAACCACGGGACACAACTACTTGCGCCTCGTAGAGCTCTATAGTTCTCTTATCACCGTAGCGCCGTAGTATTTCGGTGTGTCTAAACAAAGGTGAGCATTTGCAACCACTAACTTACACTGCAAGGTGTATTGCTGGTGACCAGTTCTATGCCAGGGCATGTCCTCTTAATCTTTTTTTTTTTTTTCACATTCTGACCCACGCACGTTTTTTTGGCAAGTGAAGTATTGGCTGCTGTACCTGGTGGTTATTGATCTTCGGGTAGACTTTATTTAGTCCATCCGGTGCTGAAAGTACTACGTGGACTTCAAATTTGTGGTTTTTTTTCTAAATTGTGGGATGAACGATGAATGTACAGTAAAAAAATCGGACGACAATTGTTCTCTTTGTTGCTGTCTCGTGGTCTACTCGAGGAAATCGAACACTCAGCGAAGTCATATGCGATAAAACTCGGGTATCCAGAAGCATTAAGCCTTTGCAATTGAGAATTAAAACTTTTCCCTGCTTTGAAGACACATGATTTTATTAAGGCGTTATTCAGGCAACTTTTTACGATTGTTTTTTAATGAGCTTAGGATAGACCGAATCATACTGTAACAGGCCTTTGTTACATCCTGGGGAGTACATTCAACATGCATGTCTGTCAGAAATCTTCAGTCTTGGATCTAGAAATTGTAGGATGAACTTTGCCGGCGGCTCATTGGTGAACTTGAGACCCTGGACCCCATCGATGAATGTAGACCGCATAGTGTTGATTACCTGTGTTTCATTTTCTCCCGGACGCTGTTGAAAGCGAACCAAGTAATCACCCACATATACAAAATACGAGATACTTGGCCGGTGGAAAGTGCATTAGGTATTGCTCAATCATATTACGAAAGCAAGATATTATAGAGGCTGGCGCAATGCAGGATCGAAGGCAGATTCGTTTATTTTGTAAATAAGACTTGCTGTCAAATGCGACAACGGTGGCGGTGAGGTAGAACCTCTAAAGTTCGAAAAAGGACTCTACCGGAATTTCACACTGGGTTTGAAAGGAAGTGCAACCACTGACCTCAATATATTCACCTACCGCTTGAAACAATTTGGAATGAGAGATAGAATAAAACAGATCTTCTACATCTCAGAAAACCCAAAACGGACTGTCGACTTATCGTGTTTCAGGTAGTGTACTACTTCATCCTAGTATTGTAGCAGGAATGTATCTGCCAGTCGGAGGGTGGACAGGTATCGTAGTAGGCAGCGTGACAGCACACCACGCCTAGATTCCATATCAGTGACCACCACCCGAAATGGACATTTGTCTTCATGTGTTTTGGCTGGGAAAAACATATTAAATAGGGCGTCTTTGGTAGAAGTAGTGAGGTTCTTCATTTGCTTGAATTCAAGGCTGTGACATAGTTGGAGCGCCTTTGCCTTCACCTTTTTCGGTTTGAACTCGTGCATTTAGTTCAAGCTCTCATCGACGGTCGCTCTTGACTTTTCTATGTAGTTTTCTGGAGGTATCGCAACAAAACCTACTTCTTTGTCAGACGCTAGTGGGCTTCAGTATTTCGCTTTGAAGTAATCAAGTAAACTAGTAATTCTCATCTTTGTTTCAATAGCAGCACTAGTTTGTACCAACATGTCTCCACAGTCTTCGATACATCGGGGTTCTGCCAACTTCCTGGGGCCAAGCCGCTATGTCGTGGATATTGGACAATTGCTGTAGTCCCTCTCTTCTCGGAGCAGTGCAAAATTTGGACGTTTCTCTAGTATCTAGCATAGTTCTACTGGTATTGAAGCATCCCCCAATAGTGTGACGCTAGCCCACCAGATTATGTTGATGCAAGCGGAAGCAGAAAAGGCCTAGTGACTCGTGCTTTTGATGCTGCCTGATTGGTCTTATTACATCGCAGCGGCAGCTGCGTCTGCGCTTAAGCTAAAACGATGTATAGCGGGGTCCTATACAAAAATTGCACGGTCGTCTTTCGAAAAAATTCTATAACGTCATCAATTACGTCATCGCTCCCAGCCTCCGCTGACGTTTTAAGAGAACAATGAATTTTGTCTGTCGAGCCTCATTTGAACCCGTGACGTATGAATGACAGGAATCGTTTCCTCTACTGCTAAACGTCTTGACAACTGAGCTATCGATGGAACGCGTTTTAGTGAATTGAAGACGACACACATTCTATTTCTATTTGAATGGACGAAGAATGTGTTTATGCAGGTCAATATTGAAGAAGGAATAAACATGTAGGACCCGGACGATACAACCGCATCTTTCAACTACCAACGGACATACTGAAATTCCAAAAGCGAGCAACCGATTAAAGTATCAAGGAAGGGGAAAGTAACTAAGAAGAAGGAAAGGAGAAAAGAGACGATAAGATAAAATTCAAAGTCAGGTCAACAGAGTCATCTTATTATGTTGTTTCTTCCCTCCTTCCTCTTTTTTAGTCATTTTCTCTTTCCTTGATTTTCCCGCTTTTAATCGGTTGATCGCTTTTGGAATTCCTATATGTCCGTTGCTAGTTGAAGTATCTGGCTGTGCCATATTCGCACTGCAAGTTTACGCTTTCTTCAACCTTGGTCTATTTCGTTGTACCTTCGATAACGCTTCGGCGTATTTTGAGCCTCAAGCGTGCATATGACGCCAGAGCACAGCAAACAGGGACATTAAATACAGCAGGCGTCTGGCATCGTTCAGGATAACGGCATACTCATGATGCCAAAAACAAAAAAATTCCGGATTGTTTTGCGCATTGATACAGCTCTCATCGGCTGCTAATTACTTGGCTAGGTTATCGGCTCGGTCGGCTACGTACGTCTGCTCCGTGCCTGTGCTCTGCTTGTCTGCCCCCTGTCACGGCTTGCTTTCGATACGATCGCCGTATTCAAAGAAGCGAGCCGAAAGCGGCGTCTCTACGGCATTCTTAACTTGTGCCGTTCTCAGCGTCTGATGCGCTCGCTTTCCAGAGCCGACGCTACCGCCGCGGTGCCTAGAGCTTTCGCCACACGCCGACTTGCTGCTGTTAGGCTCCGAATATAACCTGATAGAAAGCGCTTCAGTGGACACCGCCATATATATAAGGGGCAAACAACCGCGTTGTGACAACAATGTCATCGCAACGTGGTTGTTTCCCATATATTTTCTTGGCGGCGCCCATTAACCGAGCTTTCATTTTGACCAAGAGACCGTGGGCACATGCTATGGCCACACCTGCTTTCATTACACTTCGCTTCATGCATGGTGAATGCGGACGCCACTTCCTGCGCATTATAACCCCCTTTGTTGCAGTTGACACTCTATTGTGCAGGGGCATGAGCATGATCATCCAAGCAAACGAGCTTGCACAACTTATGGTTGCACATCGGAACGTTCGTAGCGGACCGAAGAATGCGATTTTCAGTTACAGCAATACTACATAGAATACAATGCCTGCACCCCGCCCCCCCCTCACTCCCTCCGAACCCCCAAGGTCCGCAAGAGGGTTTCCACGTAGCGCCTTCTGCTTTGCGTCAGCATTTCAGTCAGCGTGTCTTGCAGCGTCTTACAAAGAGAGCGACGTAAAGACACCGCGACGCAAAGATGGACGCATTTCCCGCCTTGCGGAGGCACTCGTCGAGCTGGAACGTGTTTGCTGCTTGGAGGGGTTCGGGGATCCAACAAAGACGACGTATTGCGCAGGCCTTGTTTTCTAGGTTCTATGCGGAGAGCAAGTCGCCTGCTACTTGCGCAGGAGTTGCGGTGACGTCACAACGACGCCGAGCTCGGATTGGCTTTGATTGAAAGGATTGTGGGTACACCTTAACACTAGATGCCTTAAAATCAACGCACTATTTTTTTTTAATCAACCAATAAGAGCTCGGCGTTCTGACATCATCGCAGCCGATTGTGCAAGAGGCAGACAAACTTGCGCTACGCACTGGCCGAGGAAGCTCATTGTAGACAAAATACGGATGAGGCACAGGAGCGGAAGCAAAAATGGCGTCAGAGTTCTCCAAATTATGCGCAGGTGCCGGCACGAAACCAACAACGCGCCACAATAGGAGTTTTACGCTAGAATTTCGGGCTGCTACCGAGAGCTCGTGTTGTTAATTCAAAGCATGGATGGAGCACGTGCCCGCTAGTCCCGTAATCCGCAGCGTACAGCCCACTAAAGCTCTCTAATGATAGCGAACTAGGCAGACGCCGAGATTCTCTCGCTGTGACATACGTTACGCGGTTGTGTAAAGGCACTCGA
The DNA here is from genome assembly GCA_013358835.2 of Ixodes persulcatus. NCBI lineage: Eukaryota > Metazoa > Arthropoda > Arachnida > Ixodida > Ixodidae > Ixodes > Ixodes persulcatus. Next base: position 608,616 of record JABSTQ010011488.1, on the reverse strand, counting down.
ATTTTCACCCTCAATTCTCACAGAGCTTCTCCCGTGTAAAAAGTCGTGGATTGCCCCGAGATAAAGTGCGGGCCACCAAATCCCTGGTCTTGAGTTTGGAAATTTGTCCCAGGTGATTCGCCGAAGCGTCGTGACGCGCCTAATTTTTTTAAACTTAAATTTATACGCATTTTGAAGCACTCCGAGACTGGATAACAGGAAAGGTGACACCAAGAGAAGAGAAGGAGAACGTAATTTGAGATGCTCTCGTTTCCTTATCTTGCTGTCACCTTCAGTATCTTTCAGTCTCCAATTACTTCAAAATGTTCAGTATACACCAACTCACTTGCGCCCTTACGTTCTGTTTTTTCAATCGATGATTATGTTGTGTTAACAAGCGGCTATTCGAAGAAAAGCGCGAGCAAAAAGAGCGACACCGACGCATGACAATAAGCGCCGGATCGACGCTCAGTTCATTATTGTTGCCAGTCGCCTTCCTTTTAAAGTGGCCAATATGTGCATTCATCGAGGAAGCAAAGTGCAAGAAACTGGCTATGTGGTGATTCTCATGCGTAACTGGTTGTGACTATCACATCTGCATTTTCTTGAGCTTGGGCGCCAACCGAGTTTATTCTGGTTGCGTGATCCTTGACCTTGAGTTTTGTCGCGTGCTATCCCCTGTGTCCTACGTCTTCTCTATATCTCGGGACATACAACCGAAAAAAAAAACGCCAGGTGGAACTAAAACTGCTGGGAAAGCATGGTGATTTTATTTATGTGTTTCGTGTTGTACAATTTTTTTGCTTCATGCCAGCACCGCATTTAGGATGCGTTCGAGCGGACAGAACGTCCATCGGACCGCCTCAAGTCTTTTCGCCTAGCTTTTCAACCAGTCGATAGCTCAGTGCGGATAGTTGCAATAAATTACTAGTAGATAGCGGTTTGTACCGTAAGTATCGCAGTACTCAGGAGGAAGGAGCATATATGGCATAAATAATATGGAACCTTTGTAGTTAAATTTGCGTAAGACTTCGCAATGTTTTGAGATAAATTTTAGAAGACTTATCTCGAAACTGTGGGGTTCGATTTTCGCCCATAAAATTTAGAGACCTCGAACTTTATATCAAAATCTTGAAATTGTACCCCAAAGAAATTAAATAACTTTAAGTTTATCAAACTTAAATGTCAGAAGTTTTTCTGTTTTAATCTACGACTCTTAGGAATTGGATTTTCAAAGAAATTCAAATTATTCAGACTCGACCCTTTAGAATTTTAATATCTTAGATCTTCTCAAGTTTGAAACTTCAAAAGTATCAAAATTTGTAAAACCTTTTGAACTCGAGCATTGGGTGCTTTGTGGCATGTCTAGTCATCAGTGGCGATGCGGACATTATGCACTCATATTTAAAAGTCAAGTTTTTTGAAGTACTTACGACGAAGGTATATTTTTGCTTGGATCGTGCTGTAAATTGGTCCCGGACGTTTATAACAACAGGGCCAGACATTGCCAGTGTCATGTTCTCGGGTCTTTGAATTCTGCATACAATTCTGAAACAAGTATTTACACGTTTCCTTTGGACATGTACTATAAAACAAATCACACCAATTCATGTTTGTTTAAGAAGCACATATTTGACAAGTTTTTTCGGAAGTACCATAATGCAGTGAAACATAGGTTTGTTTATTGAAAACATGATACTAATGAATCACTTTTAAAAATGGGTTTAGTTCAGAAATTTATTAATCTTCAAATCGAACTACATTCAACGAAAAATTCAGTTCTATTCCGAAAACGAGCAGCGCCATTGTGTTCTCAAAGAGATAAATGATAATTGTTCTTAGAACTCCGGTGAAATAAAAAAGTGACCTAAACATGAATTAAATTTTACACTTATAAACTAAAGTTACCTCGCACATCCGATTACCGTAAAATCTCTTTAGAACCTAAACCGAATTGCATCTTTTGTCTTGCGTTTGCTTTCACGTGTAGGTGTATAAATGGTTACATTTTTGCATTTATAATTTTATGCTCAAATTGAAAGATTCTGTGCGTTTAACTCGTCTCGCGCGCTGAGGTTGACTTGGTACTTACCTTGAGCCGTTCACATACAAATCTTGGTAAGGGATACACGAAACGTCAAGAGAGGACCCGTTGACCGTCTCCAGCAAGATGTGAACGCCTTTCTCAATATCCTCGAACATTTTCCCTAAGTTTTCGCCTTCAATGGTAATATTAGTACCACCCTCCAAAGGTCCCGTGTTTGGATAAAACTGTGAGAAAACGACAAATGTTAATAATAGAGGCAATACGTTCCCCCCGCTCATAAAAAAAAGATCTCCACGGACAGCGCTACTTACATGGTTTTTATGTGCGTAAAGACCAGAACACTTTAAAACCTCTATATAATTGAAGACATGAGTTTCAGTTTTTCAATTGAATAAAAAATTAAAATGTTTGGCTCTTTACGCGCAAAGAAACCATGTGAGTAGTGCTGTCAGTGCAGGTACTTGTTTGTGAAAATACGCGGGAATAAACTAGTTGTGGTTCAGACACTCTTCAGTTGAACTTGTGACAAAAGCCTAGAGCTTGAAACATAATCAACTTATTGATATCGAATTTCACTCATCATCGAATATTAATGGCGATGCCTTATTAAACGTAAGGGTTACAAAATGGTAGAAATATGGCAGAACTAGCTTTTTACAAAACTATGATACAGAATAGATCCCAGGAAACATAATTAAGTTTCCAAAGAAGAAACTATGTATCGTGCTGATTTTAAGTTTCAGACAGTCAAAACTCTCGTTAAATTCCGCACTTTGTATATCTTACTCCGAAATAAATATTTCTAGAATGCCGTATGTACGTTCGCAGTATGAGGTGCTTTAGAAGTACGAATATTGATTCTGTTGTAAAAAATGAGGAAAAATTTGAAGGAATTATGTGCTCGTGAACAAATACTTGGAAATTCGTGTAAAGAATTATTGCCTCAAAGAACAGCAGCCTCGATAAAATTCGAAAACTGACAGTCAAGAAATTCAGTAATAGTAATCAAGTTACAACAAATAGAGGTTACGTTACAGGTTAGCCTCAATAGCCTGAGAGCTACAAGTGTTCAAATCGCCACGCGTGGTGTTTAATTAATCAATTTATACTCATAATAATCGCCTTGTAAAGGACGACGCACAACCTCGGTTTTCTGCAGGGAAGCTAATTTTCTCAGAGCTGGGAGGGGAGCCAAGTTGGGGCAAGGGAGAAAGTGGATATGATATAGAAAAAGAGGAGGCGCGCTAAAGTGGAAAGCGCGATGTGTATGGCGGTCTTTAAACAGCTCATTTGATGCGTGGCAGAAACATATCTGAAGAAAACGGCCAAGCAGTTTTAGAGCGAAAAAGAACGGGTCCCTCTGCTTTGGCGAGACTCCATGGTCATTAAAACAGGATGCTGTAACCTGCATTCAGATCACATTGATTAAAAGTACACAGAACTTTGCGTTTTCTGAAGTCACAGAGCAACATGCAACCAGGTGTTTTGGAAGAGTCCGGAATGATTTGCTCAGCTCTGGACTATGAAGCTCGCACTTTGCGAGTTTCATTTTCGGTCATCCTTTGTGATTTGCAAAATGTGCAAATGATTGTATGCGGTCACAAGAAGTATGTGCAGCGGTGCCGCTTGTATGGCTTCTGTCTTTTTAACTGATGGGAGGTCTCCAATAATTCCCATTAAATTCAACAATTTTCAGTGAAAACAGACTCTTGGCATTTGGACGGTGGGCAAGGTGACACGAGCATCTTTTCTAAAGTTGCTTAAACGATGAACTAACGACTGGTGAATGCGTTCAGCTCTGTCGTACTTAGTTTGAAAAGTTTCTAATTCTGTGATAAAATAATGAGTTTTTGGCGTGTTTTGCTAGTCGTGGGATTCACGGCACTACATTATGTTCAAAGTGTTTCGTTTTTTGGTCTTTTTATTGTAATATCCATGTCAAAATATCAGTTCCGATTGCGGCTCAGCCGGGTAATTTGTAAAATTTTAACTTTCCGGCACCCCACGCACTACTTGGAAGCCGCTGTACTCTCGCGGTAGAAGCTATGTAGAAGCTACGTATTCTCGCGGAAGATGTGGTAGAAGCTATGCGGGCCCAACAGGGCGGCGCCTGAATGACCGTCTTTTCGAGCATGATCGTTCACTGAAATCTACGGTGGGCTGTCATCTCCCAGTACATTTCAATACCTGCTCGTGTTCTTCCATCCTTAAAGTGGCAGTGCAATGATATTCGCTTGTAATGTTTTTTTTTTTTTAGTTTAGACGAGCTTATATGGGGTATTCGCTGGACGCCATATTAAATTACGATATTTAGAGCGCATGCTCAGAACGAGCTCAAATTCGTAGGCTGCTAAGACGGGCAATCTTGATGGTGCGGAATGCACGTTGCAGAAGAACTGCGGAAGCTCGCAATCAGCACACGCTCAGTAGCCGCGCACACAGCTATGGCCGTCAGCAGTGAACGCTCTATATTGGTACTAATGGGGCCCAAGTATACTCGCAAGCAACGCCACTGACCAAGAAACTCTTTTGTTGTGGTGATGATAATTTCAAAAACAAAAGCGAGCGTTTTCGTTTCAATCTCTCCTTCTCAAAACTTGATGCCATAGCGGGTGGTTCGCTGTACCACCCGACGACAATATCTGAATAAGGCTCATAGATTGGACCCGAGCATTGCGTGAGCACTCGATATTTCGGGAAGTGGACCGTGGGCTTTCAATGCAATGACAACAATAGCCGAACCATAACAATGTATGGAAGTCGGCGCGTGTCTGCTTTGCCAACTACAGCGCGTGGCTATGACCAACATTGGCGGCATATAATAGGCTCCAAATCATGTGGCAACTTGTTCTGGCTGCGGGTTGAGGGAGTGAACGATGCTCGCTTTTCTTTAATTTTTTTTCTGCGACTTCTAATGCGGGTATACGTCCTTATCGTCAGGGGTTTGTTCTAACAGGTATTTGCGCAAAATACAAAAAGCGTTGCATCGTCTCTTTAACGGCACAAGAATATTGGGACAATATGGAGACAAAACGACTCGCGACTTCTGGGAACGCTGCACTAGCCACCCATCAGTGAGACTGCTTTAACCAGAAACCTTGTTTTTGAATAGGCCTTTGGGGCCAAGACATATTAAATGGTGTTGTGTAGTGTGTGTCACGCTCTGGCAGAGCGTGACTTTCAGTACGCTCTCTTCTTCCTTTGCGTATAAATTCAGTTGCAGGTCAGCGCTTGCGTGCCGTGCAAGGTCCTTTTTTTGGCTTTGTCTTTTTGTGTATTGTACTGTTGGCCATCTCGCGCCATTTTGGTCGCAAAATAGTAAACTCTATGCCCACTACACGTTCAATGATAATTTAAGAGATACCAACTGAATCTATATTTAACATTACCGTTGTTTTATCTGCAGTTTATTGTGGAAACAATGTTGTGAAGAGCTGACTTGTTTATAAGTTGTTTTTCTGGTGATATCTATTAATACACTAATTGTTTTTGCTAGGTTTATTTATGATTTCATCACGGAAAGAGTAATCTAACCTAGGTTTTTCCCATTTTGTGTTGCCTTTATATTACTACTACTGACTGTTCACTATTAGCTTTGCGTATATATATACTGGGTGTTTATTTTAAAGCTTAACATATTAGTTTAAAAAAAACAGTGAAAGCTACACTAATACGATTTGTGTGTGTGAATTATCAGTCAAGGAAACCTAGAATAGGGGTGGTGTTATTTGCAAAGAAAACGGATAACCAAAATATATAGATTAACTTTTCTATTATTAAAAATAAACATATGGTTCTGTCTAGAAACGTGTCGAGCGTCATCAAAAACCACATTATCATTTAGAAAGTCTTGACGCACGTGGAAGGCACGGCGGAGCGCTAAAGTTACCACTCCTGCAGCAGGAGCAAGGGTAGCGGTTTTTTTTTTCTCTTATCAGCGTTTTCATATCTCAGCTTTGGGCCTGTTGCACCAGTGGTAACTTTAGCGCACTACTCCGCTTCCGACTTGGAAAGAGTGCCTACGAAAATCTTATTTAGTGTTTTCTGATGGTGCTCAGAAAATGTCTCAGATTGAAACCACGTGTCTATTTTAACTAATTGAAAAATGATTATTGAGTTTTATTTAATAATTCAACTTCTTTTGACGATTCCCACTTTATATTGTGTCTAATCTCCCATTTCACTAAGTAGAAGTTATTTAAACAATTTTATGTTCAATCTTAAACTTATACCCTGCCAAACAACCCAGTATAACTTTTTGCTATCTGCTATCGTTAATATGGATACCCCGCTATATGGACACCACTTTCGGGGACACATTGGGAAAATACATGCATTGTTGTCTCGTTATTATGGACAACTCACATTATGGACGATTTTTTATGGAAACGGAGGTGTCCACATTAACTAGACATCACTGTACTGGAAATCTATCTGGATTCTATGTGGACTCTATCGGGATTTTAGGTTTTCAGAAATTATACCTTTGTCTGCAAGCTGGATTTCGGGTTTCCAGAAACGAATTTCCAGTTCGATAATCCAGTTAGTGAAAAGTTATACTGGGTTTTTTGGTAGGGTAGTGACGATTATCCCCCTATAATATGTCCCCCTGGCCACATAACTTACCCGCACACGCCAGATTAATGTAGCTTACAGGACGTTTTTTTAAATTTTTTTTTCATTAAGCTGACAAGAACACTTTATATATACAACGACATGTACCTATGGATATAACTTTCGTTTACGGGTATGTGTGCATAAACGTGTAGTTTATATTACGACTTCTCCAACTTTTCTTGCTTTCCCCTTCAGGCAATGCATTACTAATTACATTTGAGGTGAAATAAAAAAAAAAAATGAACTAAAATTAAGTTAGGTAAAAGAACTTCGATCCTGCAACTTGTGTAAATGCTTTAATTATCAATATTTACAGGATGTTTCACGGAAGAGTGACAAACATTTTTAGAACTAGTCGATTCCTGGTAAACAGATCCGTTTCTCGGGACTACATTACCCCTGGTGGCGGACGTTAAAAATGCGGGATATTTACTAATTAGTTCGCCAGTTAATTGAAATAACTAATTAACTTTTTATTATTGAAAACAGACGTATGATTTCAATTAGATTCTTGCTGAGCCTCAACGAAAACCACTAAATGAGTAATTTTAAGAAATATTTTGTGCACGTGAGAAGCGTAGTAGTGCACGAAAGTTACCCCTCGTGGAGCAGGTACGAGGCTTGCGGTTGCGGTAATGCACCCGCGCGATTTTTTTCTTCTTTTAGCAGAGCCCTATCCTTGTACCTGCTCCACGAATGGTAATTTAGCGCACTACTACGCTTCTCATGCCGCTCAAAGTAGTTTCTAAATATTACTGATTCAGTATATTTCGATGAAGCTCAGCAAGTTTCTAATTGGAACCATGTCTATTATCGCCAATTTAAAAATTAATTAGTTTTGTTCAATTAAGTGACAAACTATTTAGTAAGTATGTCGCATTTTCTGAGTAGTGCGTTCCCGAAAGAATTGTTATTTTACCTCGAATACACTAATTGTGTGAAGTTTTGCCACTCCTACAGTAACAATGTATATACATATGGGTGATTTCATCTTAGCTCAAGCACGAATTTTGTGTCGAATTTTTAATTTTTCTGAAAAAATACATGTTATCTGGCAGATCATATAATAAAAGAAGACGCAAACGGAAACTTCGTCGGATTTTTCGTTCTCAAGTTATGGACCGTTCAAGCCGACAAGGTGGAAACTGTCGTTTTTCCAGCTTATCGGGGGGGCCATATTTCACTCCATCTCTTTTCCTTACTTGTTTACGCTACATCAATATAACAGTTTTGGGAACACTCTTGACATATGCTTTTTTTATTCTAATTAAGCGTCTAGGTCATAACATTCTTAATGTTTTTTTTTTATTTGTCAAACCGCCTCTCTGCGACGATATTTGACAAAGTTCAACAAGCAGTGCTGTCTGACCTAATGAACATATTTTTAAGATCTTTACATCACCGTAAACCTCCAATTAAGTTCTTTCTTTTGAGTATAATTTAATATTGTTCAATAAATATATAGTGCGCTACATGAGCCTCAAGAACAGATATTTCGAAAGACTAGCAAGTTTGGAGTCGGTATTCTAAAAAAAAAACACCTTTTATTTCTTTTATTTTTTATTCAGAGTTAGTTAATATAGTAGCCTATCAGGAACTACCAACAGAAATTTTAATATATTGTTTGTATGGCCGCTATTAAGACTCGAATCTCGTGCCATGAGCGTTTTGAACGGGACTTCGCACCGGCGCTCTGCTTAGCAGAATTTTGGCCTCTGGAATGTTCTCTAGTTATCGTTAGCAGTTACCTCAATATCCAACCATAAACATTAATAAAATTCGGAGTAGTGTACTTAAAAAACTTACTTAGAAGTCCGTATCCACAAGTGCGGGCACAGCGCTTACTTCCTTTCAATACGGGGAAATGCAGATCGTTAGGGAATTCCTCTGGGGCCTTTTGCTTTCGGCTTTTGAGTTTGAAATACCGAACTTGATATGTAATTATCATATTTTCTTATGTCAAACAGATATGC